>APFE030598258.1:1079-57110 GCA_000404065.3 Pinus taeda
AGACAGAAGCTGGGAGTTATGAATATATCATCTTGCTGTTAAATCTTTAGAGAAAATTGGGTGTACGCATGTTGGATAAGGAATATCCGCGTACATACGCCGGTCGGTACAGAGACAGTCGCGTATATGAAGGTCTGTTGGATATCAGAAGGAACAGGCTCTAGTTGAAGATATTTTTGATAAGGGTCTGACAGAGACCATCCGGCACAGGTTCAGGGGGAGCAGATAATCTTCTAATTATACATTGTTGGCATTGGTTTAGAAGTTTTTGGTTCTAGTCCATCACTGTTATTGATTTCAGATAGAACAAAGACAGAAGGCGAACAGAAGGACATATTGGTTGTTGATCTGAATGCTCACTATCAGTTGCTGTTGCTATCAGTTGTTGATGATTTTCAATAATTCGTCTCTATGTCATATATATCTTTCTTATATGATGTCAAGGTCATGTAACGGCCTATATTAGTTTCCCCACTATGCCTGGGATGAAGATGTAATATTTTTTGGTCATCATATGTAAATTTCTGATGTATTCCACTTGGTTGGATGGATGATCCCCACTTGGTTGGGTGATGGACGTATGTACTAAGTCCTATGGTGATAGGAAGGTCTTCTATTCTTCTTCAAGAACATATTTTTTTGCAGATCTTGCCTACAGTCAGGGGGAGCATGGTCAGCACAGAAAATTTCAGCATATACTCAGGGGGAGCACAACCCTTTGCCCTTGATGACAAAGGGGGAGAATGATCTTGGATCTTGTGTTGCCATCAAGTACAAAGGGGGAGATTGTTGGCATTATGGCACAGGTTTGGAGCTATAGCACAGGTGTTGTCCTTGATGGCAACCCTCTCTGGTAACAGATCTCAGTTCAGGCACTCAGAAAGTAGAAAAAGTCATATACGCATGTTCATCTAGACAAAGTCGCGTATACACGCGGGTTATACTTTACAAAAACGCGTATATCTTGGTGATCATTCTTTTGGTCCATGGCAGTTAGATCTTGGAACTTGAACCTATGTTTTGGACCATGGCATCTCGTCAATTGTGCCGATCCACAGTTTTTGGGTTCATGGTATTGTAATGTTGTGGTTTTGGACCATGGTATTGGGAAGGCCTAGGACTATATAAGAGGAAGGAGATCTTGTGACAAATGACCATCTGGATTATTATTGAAGATCTGAAAAGTGTTAGAGCTGGTATATTGGATGGTGATGCAGATCTGGATCTGAAGGAAGGAGGGACTTTAGCACAAAAGAAAGGACAAGGTCTTCTCATGGGTCTTAATCTTTAAGCTTAATGATAGTATCTCTGTATGATTTTGATCTGCTTGATGTGGCGCTCGTCTGATCTATAAGTCTGATAATCTGGGTTATTTAGTGATTGTATATCTGGAAGAGTGCATTGTTCTTTATAGATCTGTACGCAGGTTCAGTGAAGCGAAGGCGCGTATACACGCGGCTCAGGTGAAGTAAAGGCGCGTATACGCAGGTTGTTCCATACGCAGAGGCGTATGCACGCAAGTTGCAGACTGTTAAAATTGCGTATATGCTTTAAGTTGTGATCTGGCTGTTTCTGCTTATTGCTGCTGGGTTTTGGGTTCTGTTTCTGCTATATGGTTTCTGGTACAGCTTTCTGTGTACAGCTGTCAGAGGAGTATCTACTTGTTTCAGATCTAGTTGGTGGAAAGGAGATTGGTTGATTTTTGATGATTGTTTGATGTTCATGGATCCAGTTTGAAAATTGATGAAAAGTGGTCCCTGGAAGAAAGAGAAGGTTGTAGCCTTCTGTAGGCCAGCACCTACGTACTAGTATCTTGGCTAGTGCAAAAGCTAAAGGGGGTTGTTGCTCCCTTCCAGGAGAAAGCTGGAGAACGAGAGAGAGTAGTAGCTCTCTGCAGGTTGTAGCCTGCGTACTGGTAAAGGTCTGCACCAGTACATTGTAAAAAGAAGTTTCTAATTAAAGAAAAGAGAGAGGCGAATTGCAGCAGGTGGTTTTCACCCACATTGGGTTTCCACCTTATATCTTGTGTTCTTGTGTGTGATTGTCTTTCTGCTCTGTTTACTGTCTCTGGTTACTGGTTATTTGATTTTGCATCACAGATTAACCATCATCATCAGAAAGATAAAGTAAATTAAAATTTTGCTCTGTATACGCGGGTTTCCTTCAGCATAGTTGCATATATACGCGGGTTTATCTAATTGAAGTAGCGTATACAATTTGTTTTTGAAAAGGAATGTTTGACTTGATAATACTGACCCCCCCCCCCTCTCAGTATTATTTCCAACATATTGTTATTGTTGTGCCCTTATATTATTATTGTTATGTCGTCTTTGATTATATTGTGACCCCTTAGACTCCTATATATATAAAGGAGGTTTATTCATTTGTGTCATTCAAGAATTGTTCATTTTTGTAATGTAAAGGAGGTTTCCCCCTCAAAGAGGTTGATTTTGAAGGCATTGATCTCTCTTTTCTTCTATTTTGTGAGTTGGTTGCATAACATAATTTGATTAATCACCAACTTTGAATCTCCATGAATTTAAATCCTCTTTCCCCCAAATCTTTCAAAGTCTGCAATCCCAAAATCAATGCTTCATACTCAACCACATTATTGGTGCAGTTGAAGGCTAATTTGTAAGAACATAACCTTGAATTGTCCACCTTAAGGCTCATTATCCATACACTAGCTTCACCTCCCTCTTCGTTGACTACTCCATCAAAATCCATGTTCCACAAACCCTCTTCATCTTCATTATGTTCTGATTTTGTTCCCTGCAATTCACCTACATTCTCCTCTAACATGTTGTCCTTGTTTTGATTTCCTTCCTCCAAACAAGAATCATTATATAATATGAAAGAGTCGACATCAAAATGCACAGAATAAATAGGATGGTTGTTAGGCCTTTCCTTTCCACTTACCATATACTTCATTTTCTCTATACAATCTCCTCAGTTGTCCAAAAAAGGGAATTGTGGCATAAGACATGTCCATTTACAGAGTACCCTTCAACTTTGTAGACCAAGACATTGATAAACGCATGCCAAATTTAGGGGGAATATTAGCAACAACAATGTCCATCATTAAGCTCTTTGAAGGGATTTGAGTAAGAGAGATTACCAAATCCTTGATCAAGCCCAAACATTTCACCTTACTAGAATCAAAAGAAAATATATATTTATAAGGCCTTATCATATCCAATCCAAGCTTATCCATAATCACCTTCGACATTAAATTATGTGAAGAACTTGAGTCTAGCATTGAATTGTGTAGAATCAGATCATGCACATTCAAACTGACATAAAAAGGTGGGACATTCAACTTTTGGACCAAATAGAAATTCAAGATGATCATCATTCCAATTGACAGTGTCTAAAACTTCTCCTATCTTCAATGGTTTGACAATTTAAATTTTTGTATAAATCATTCTTAATCAGTTAATTAAATGGAATAGAAATCTTAATTTTAGATATTTCATTTTCTAAAATGAAGGATTATTGACCTTTCTCTACCTCTTTGATGGTTGTTTCTCTCTTTTCAGGAATTTCTTTTGGAGGATCAACTTTCGTCTGACTGGAAGTAGGTGCCTCAGTTTGGCCTTTCTTCGGAGGATTTACTAGAACTTTCCTATTTCTCAAATTGTATTGTCTCTGCACCTCCATGATGGAATTTTGATACCCCTACTTGTAATCCTCTGATTCCATTTGCATACTATCTTCTTGTGGCTGATAAAACAAATCTTGTTCTTCCTTTGTCAAAAAGACATTGTCCTCTTCTTCTTCACCAAAATAACGAATTTGATCTTGCTCTTTTGCTGCCTCTTCCTCGTCTGCAAAATTATCTTGGAAAGGAGGTCAAACTTGATGTTGATCTACTTGATTTCTCTGTTCTCTATGCTTTATTTTCACTTGAGGTCTCCGAAAATTTGGATTTCTTACTCGAGGAGGGGGTTGTTGATCTCAAC
Organism: Pinus taeda; assembly: GCA_000404065.3. NCBI lineage: Eukaryota > Viridiplantae > Streptophyta > Pinopsida > Pinales > Pinaceae > Pinus > Pinus taeda. The sequence continues at coordinate 5,042 of APFE030598258.1, forward strand.
CAATAGCTTTATTCTCCAAGGTCAATCTCTCCACTAACTTTTCCACTTTTTTAACCATGACCTCCAATTTGTTGTCTGATGAAGATGAAGCCTCCTCTTTAAACCCTCTTTTCTCATCTTTCATTTTGGCCTTTTTATTCAACAGATTGGCTTCCAATGCTACAGCATTTTTCTGCATGTCTTCCAAAGTGGTTGCGTTTCTTTCGCTAATTTGATAGGCTAACTCAGCATCAAAACCATCTAGGTAATTAAGCAAGGCTAATCCAGGAGTGGGTTTAATTTCAGCTAGCATTGAATTGTATACTTTGTTAAATCTTGCTAAAAAATCTTACAATGATTCTCCTGGAGCTCTCTTGAAACTGTCATACTCTGCCAAAATATGCAGAGGTTTCTTTTTTACTTCCCATATGGCATGGAAGCTTTGTTCAGGTTGCTGGAAGTTGGAAATTATAGAAGCTAGCAAACCTCTAAACCATTTCTTCACCTATCCCAAAAAACTCTGAGCAAAAAGCCTCAACTTGGCATCCTCACGGTCCACCTCTTCCAAGTCTATAAAATCATTCAATTTTCAAGGTGTTGTTGTGCTATAATAGCCCTTGTGCCATCGAACTAAGGCAATCTGTGACCATAGTTTTGTGGCAAATCATACAGTGGGCCTTGCAAATTCAATGGAGCATAATGGGTAGCCATGATTGTATGACTTGTACTGATCATTAGGGTCTGAAATGAAGATGAGGAAGGTAATGGGACTGATATTTGAGCAACTGGTGTAGGAGGAGTAACAACAATTGACACAGCAGGAGAAGAACTCAATGATATGTTTAATGGAGGAGAAAATTGTGAGACAAAGACAATTGGGACAGAATGTTGTAATTTGGAGGATTTAGTGGTAGATTCCTACAGTTGATTAACCAAATGTTCTAACTTACTGAATTGTGCCCAAATGTCCTTATCTACTTATAACACGCATGATTTTTGAAAAGGAATAGAAGGTTGGAACTTAGATTGATAAAAAATTCTCTATCAAATTGTTTTCTGATATAGATCTAGAAATTCTTTGCTCATATTTCAAATAAAACTAAGTGTGGTCCACAAATTTGACCTTTTCAGGTAGAGACAAAGATCTTTTTATGACATTGATATCCATTTATTTTGCAGACTTCTTTCTTCTCAACAATTTTTCTGGATTGTTCAAACCCTCAAGTGGATTAGGGGATGGATAATGTATAGTATACACTATTCTTGAAGCCAGATTTCTTACAGGAATTTATTACAGTTGATTCTTCAAATCACTACAATTGGGTAAATTTTAGCCTATCAATCACTAGTCCTTTGTCACCCTCAGGAACTATATTTCTCTTTAGTTGCAAATTTTTCCAGGGAAGATTTCAAATCTCGTCCCTGGAAATGACGCCACTATGTAAGCTCTCTGTAATTTCCCTAGGCTAAGGAGAGAAATTTAGAGGTAACCAAAAACCCCTTGGTAGTTGGAATCTAGCCCTTCAACTTCAGAGAGGGCTCTCTCTATCTAAAAAAAAATTATCACTTAGATGTTAGGCTAGGCATGATTCTCAGTGGGTATGAGTTTTAAAGATCTGCTGGAGGAAAGAAAAGAAATTCATTGTGAAATATTGTTAATAAAATTGATGTTTTCTAGTGAGAGGAGAAGATAAAGAGGGATCTTCCACAGGGACAGGGTAGCTAGTCTTTGTCACATCTCCAAAGCAACTAACACAGGAATCCCTATAAAAGTTGGCCCTTGCCCTTTCATTCATTAGAAAATCAAGAAAATACAATGCACACACAGTTCTTCCTTCTCAAACCTGGCCAACCCTTTTCTCAATTAAAATTACATCATAAATAGATGAAAATAAATCCGTTCCCACCTCTAGAAACCAAATTCCCTAATAGGATTTCAGTTTATACCTAATGCAATGAAAATAGAATTGATTTTTCAGAAAAAATAAAAAAAATAAATAAAAAAAAGGAAATAATTTGACTAAATCTTGTCCAAGAATATTTACATTAAATTCTCATTCCTAATCGAGCCTATGAGTCCGAGGATGCTTCATAATATTTACCTTGATTATAAAAACAAAATACAAGAGGTTTTTCGTTTAATAACTTAGTCAAAATGATGATTGTCTGGAATGAAACCACCTAATTCAGCAGAAAACAAAAACGCAATATAAAAGCGCAAAGCTCCATGGTTGAAATGGTTATGGTTATTCCCTGAGCTTCTCATTGACTTCAACACATGTGAAAAGGCCTAGGCATCATCATATTCCTCCTTAGAAACTCTCTTTCAACACACAAAGCTCCCAACTCTCTACATTTCATCCACCGCAAAAACACAACACCAGTGAGAAAGCGTGGCGCCATCTTCTCTTCATGGTTTAGCCAACACTGAAGTCTTGAAACAAGATGCTCATCTTGGTGATGATGCTGACACAATATTAATCGTGTTGTGGAACCCTTCCAAGCCTCTTTCACCAAAATGACAAAACCTATAACTCAATATCAAAAAGTTTAACCCTAATGCTTGGCTAGGATACAAAATTGCTTTGTCTTACCTATTTCAGCATTCAAACTTTGGATGCTTCAGCCAACATGTCCAACTTACCTCTATCCTTCTCCTGAAGCTCCTTCAACTTTTGCTTGGCAGCCCTCAATTCCCTCCTCATGGTAAGATTATGCCTGCAAATATTCTTTAGTTGCTATGTAGTGGGAGGGACCTATTCAACATCTATTTATCATTATCCATCGTTTGTTCATAGATGTCCAAAAGATCATTCATCTTCTTCCTCACCATTTCATCTTGCTTCTTGAGCTCAGCAATCTCACTGTGAGCCTTCTTCAATTTCATCCTCAACTTGTTAAATGTATGTTTTTCCTCATATATATTTTTCTTCTCTTCTTCTTGCATTGTCCTCTCTTCCTGAATCTATAGTTCTTTAGTTGAAGATCTAGTGACTAGTTTTTGGAGCTTCTGCCTCCTTAATATCCTCTTTTACTATCTTTTATTTCCCCTTGGATTTGGTAACAGTTGTTGTAGCCGTTGTCACTAGTTCTTCCTCATTAAGCTTCGTTATCCTTTCTAGAGCTACCTTGTCCAATTCCCTATTATCCTACTGCAACTGTGCAATAACCATATGGGCCTTCTTTAGCTTCTCTTGTAGTTGTACAATCTCTTTTTCTTTATCATAAATAACATCATCTTCTGGTATAGTTTCCATGGCTTCAAATGTCTGCTCCAAGGGAAACTTCTTTGCAACAGATCTAGTAAGGGGCTTCTTCAGGAAAACTACTTCTTCAGGAGGAAAATGCAACTTATTACCTTTATTCTTCTATGATGAATGAACTATAACTAAAGGCCTTTTCACAGAACTTCCAATTGGTGATTGAATTTCTCTTGCCACTATTGAGGATGTCTCATTCTTACTACCAGAGCTAGTTGGTAAGTCAGCTACTAGATTTGAAGAATCTACAAATGGTTTCCATGATTGATATCTCTTATTTAGCTCCTCCAACACCATCAATTTAGTTAAGGAAAATTGGAAAAGACTAGGTTCCACCTGGCTTTGTTTTCCCTGCACTTTTTCTACCATCTTGTTGAGACTCCTGAATAGATAGAAGGGAATATCTAAGGGGCTCTTCCCTGTAAAATGCATCAAAAGTCTAAAATGGTACTGGTATATCCTCCCAAACCTACCCTCATAGGTAAAATATCTCTGAATCGCTTGCAAAAGCTTTATGTGGTGTTCAAGTAAATACTCTTTAGGAACAATGGATCCATACCCTCGATATCTATACTTAGACTTCAAAAAATCTTTATAATTGTCAATATCAAGAGGCATACCCTTAAACCATTGCTCTCCCTGAAGGGGAATATTTGTTGCAGATGATATTGTGACATCTAAAACTAGAAAGGTGAGATCTCCAATCTTAGCCTCCAACCCATTAAAATTCATAGAAAACTCCTTGGTGAGTTATGCATTGTACCCTTGAATTTTTTCACAGAATATGATACATCCAACTTGCTCAAAGGAAACTTTGAATGTTGGGTCTGAATTGATGATTGTGAAGTCTTGGGGTTCAAACCTAACAATGACACCTACCTTATGTCTCCTTCCCTCTGCGGTTGACATGGTTTTTTATAGCAAAGGTATACTCTAGGCCTTCTAAAATGCAATTTCAATATAGGTTTATTTTGTGCAACAAGTAGGCTGATAATGATGAAAAGGAGCTCCAAAGTAGGGTTGTGTAACAATTGAGATTAGAAAACAATATGAAACAGATCAATCAACACAAATCACTTCTCAAAAACCCCAAAACAACTATTGTCTTCTTGGTCACAGTGGCAGAATTTAAAAAACACAGGCACAGCGCCAGAAGCGTACCGCATGGAAAAAACAAACTCAATCACCTTTGAGGAATGCAAAGATCAGGTAAGAGGCTTCCATTTACTTGCATGACAAACTTTCCATATGAAGGTTTCAGACAATAACTTGGTTGTTTGGCAAATATAAAACATAAAAACGTAGTGGACAGGCAAAACACAGTGGAATTGGAGAAAGCGTAGCGAGTGTGCAAAAAAGGCAGTGGCATAAAATTTAGGAATTTGTAGGGTTCCTAGATATTCTCTAAGCACATTTATTCAATTTGAAAATCATATAAAACCAAGGCTTCAAACAAGATAATAATTTGCACCTGGATAAATGATTTTGACCATCTGTATGAAAAAAGGCAATGCCATGTGTGAGTGCAACAGCTGTCTAGAAGCACAATGATTTCCATGCCTCCTTTGCGTGGCGATCTCCAAACACCATATAGCTAGCTTCGAATGGAGAAATGAAGAGTTGTGAGATTTTTATGAAGATAAAACATGCATTCAAACTCCCAAGGTGGTTGAGTGCGGATTTGATGGGTAGTGTTTGCTATTTGAACTTGTATAATGAAAGCGCAGCACTTGGAAAATGCAGTGATGTCCTCCTAACCATTTTATTGATGATGATGTCATGACTGATCATGATTTTACATTCTAACATACTCAAGATACACTACAAATGTGTGCCAATGATGACAAGACATGGTAGCATGACCTTGCTCATGATCTCTTGATGAAACTTGACCCTAGACCTACTTAACTTGACCCTTTAGGATATAAAAGACCATTTTTTTTACTCTTCACACACTTTGACATAATTATATTGAGTAATGAAAAAATTATTCTAAATTGTTACTCATAGCTTGATTTTCTACAAGATCATAGCCAAACCTTTATACATTTGTCAAATAATTTGAAAGGCAAACTTATTTTTTGACTACTATGACTATAGGATACTAACAAACTCTATGACACATGACCATGTCGATAAGACATGGGTTCACTTAAGACAGGGGTTGCATTGGCCCCCAAAGTCTAATTACCCCCGCAAAATCAATGGTTCCTCTAAATCATGTGTGCAAGTATTTCCATCCTAATCCCTCCAATATTATATAGGACAAAAGGACCTAAGAGTGGAGTTTAAGAAAACCGGACATGGGAAACCACAACAAGCCTAGGATACCATAATACAGGACATCATATGGCATAGAAGGCTTTAACCTACATTCTCTAGACTTACAATGGTGTTGTCAAAATAAAAAATGCATATATATACCTGTACTAAAATGTCAGTTTACACCTCTTTCCAATGCTTCCTCATGCATGCCCAACAAGACCCTAGTCACAATCATCACACTCCAACAAAATCACCTAATTTCCTACATGTCCAAGGATCAAAAAACAGTTATGTATGAAATATTCTTTTGTCCTTAGCATTATATATGGTCCATTATGATGTTTTAATAGTTTTATGTCCCTAATGATTGTTGATCCAAAATTATCTTGAGAGGTTTTGTTTAGGTGGAATCATACATGCAATAATGACCCCCTAAAGGATAACTTAACTTCTCTTCAACACCTTTTAGGGGGTAATTTTCCTCATTCTAATAGCATACATGACTTTGTGGCACCAAATTTGCCCTTCCATAGATAAGTGTTTGGCTTTGAGCAGCTTCCACATGATTCTACACCTCTTCATAAGCCTCTAGATTTTGAAAAATTGAGCTTAAAAGCTTGGGCATTGGACTATTTGATAATGTGACCAGATGGACCTATGATGACTCCAAGCTATCCTTGACACTATTTGATGGGTGATGCCTTGTTTTATATCCCAAATGAGGATGGTTTTCACTATGATGATTTGGAAGGGCCAGCACATCCCTCTTTGATGCCAACATTTTCTCTAGATTGTGCCACATCACCCTTACATGTTAGATGATCCAAAATACATAATTCATAATTCACAAAGTTAGGATAAAATATTTATTAATTTAAAATATTTTATTAATATTGGAGAGACTTAGAAATAGAATATTGTTGTAAAAGATATGAAATCTATAATAGTGTCGTATCTTAGGCTCCAACTTAGGAATATAGTTATTAGATTTGTTAGAAATGCATTTATTGTAAATGGACACTTGTTAATTCAATAAGTGATCCATAACTAGAATAGGTTAGGACATTGAGCTTATATATAACTCATTCTCCTGATTGCAATAGTGTTGGAGTGTATGTGTAAACTCTTGCAAATTTATTACGAATTTCTTTTCCTGATTAAGAAAATTGTGTGTCTGAGGACACTTCTGCCAATATTGTGGTATCAGAGCTACAGTAATGTAGCTGAGGTCAATAAGGAGACTCCAGCACTACAAATCCTTGGAAAACACCACTGAATTGATCAGCAAATTATTGGTATGTAAATTGTGGAAAAGAAATTTGATTATTATTATTGTTTTTATATTTTTAAATATGTACATTGGGTTTTTATTATGATCCAAAATTTTCTTTAAAAATCCAAATCCCCTACAAGTTTTGTTTCAACGCATAGTGTTGAGTTCTCTTCACATTTTTTCAACTCATTTAGATTTTAATGTCAAGCCAAACCCAAAATTTGTATTCTAGCTATTCTCTGTATCTGCATCCAAATTTATAGATCTCCATCTCTGTATCTGCGTCCAAATTTATAGATCTCCATCACTTTGTATTATGGTTATTTTCGTAGACACTGTTGTCTTAATTTCCTTGGTGTTTTGATTCATGGAAGTTGTTCCAAGACCGACCAATGGTATTTTGGTGTTGTGTTGAGCTCTAGAACTTGATTCAAGTGGAGCAGTTGGGTACACCTTATCGAGCTCTCCAAGCTTTAAACCCCAGTTATTTCAGGAAACAACCAAACTTTCCAGCAGTCCTTTCCTGCAAGATCTATGTCACAGTGTGATCCTTCATCATCCTTATTCTTGAGCTCCATATGAGTTGGAATCTCCTCTGTAGAGGACAAAATTGACAAAGGAAACTTCTATATTCACATCAATCACAGGCCATTTGAGCAAAAAGTTTTGAAATAGATTGTGTTGCGAAATATCTCATAAGTTGTCAAATTTGAAGGTTGTACCTTGAGAACTTTATCTTATCCATTAAAGCCTTTGACCGGGGTTTGCCAAAACAAGTCTTCTTTGTTACGGTTGGGCTCTTCTTTGTTACAGTTGGGCTAGGAGTGCCTCTTATATTTAAGAGTTGGTATAGTACCTGTATATTCTAAGTGATGCCTGGTATACCAAAACTGGGGCCTAACGAACTTGAGCAACCTGAAATGGTGAGGCGGTGTGTGGTGGCGTCGGTGAATTAACAGGCAGTTGAGCTCCCGGACTTGAAATTGCAAGCATTATAGTACAATGTATCAATTAAAAAAGACAAATACTTCTGCCATTATTCTTGGAAAACGGAGACTCTAGCGCAGGGTTCAAAGCATATGGTGAAACACTCACGCCAAATTGAAGAATTAGTATTTATTGTCATAACTTCTCAAATGAATTTTTTTGAAGTTTGCTTTGAATTTTTTAAAGGAGATATGTTCAGTTTTTTTCAAGTGACTTCATAAACGTTTATTCTTTTTTCAAGGATTTATAATAGTGATAATGTGGAGTATTTAAATGGAGTGATAAGGTGTAATTTTATTTTAAAATTTTGTATTTTTAGTGGAGAGAGAAGTTGTGGATTTTGCAATTTGGAGAGATAAGGAAAAAAATTTATTTGTTTGTAACTTGGAGAGATAAGGAATTTTCTATTATTTGTAATACGTAGATATAAGGAATTTACTATTATTTGTAATATTTTTAGAGAAATAAGGGGTGAGAAGGTGTAAGGGTTATTTGTAAATGTTAGGGATAGTAAATTTTGTAATTTTTTGGAGTAATAAGGAGATTCTATTTGTAAATTTTTATTTGGAGATATAAGAGTGATATTTTAATTCAAAGTAATTTTTTTACTTTGAGGGAGGTGAGATTAGTCTTTTGAGACGAATTTGCAAGAGCATGGTAAGTAATCAAATTTTGAAATTTTTCATCGTAAATTCTTAAGAGAAATTGACTAGAGCCAAGTGCAAAGCTCAGTCATTTTTCTCCTTCAACAACTATACGAGGGTCAAGGCCAAGCCCCGATAGATCATTTTTGTGTGGCATGTTTCGTGTGACGTGTTGCTCATATTTTTCCTGTGCTTGATTCTTTTTGGTGCAAAGCTTCAAAACTACAATGTCGAAGTTAACTAATCTGTTCTCTGATTCTGATAAGCTTGAAGGGGTAAAATCATACAAGACATGGAAATGTATCATTGAAAGCACTCTAATATATAATGAATTGTTGCAAGACATATGTGATGGATACATTAAGCCTAATAAACCCACAAATGTAGCTTCACTTGCAAAATGGGAAGTTAAAAATGCCAAGGCACTAACTCTTATAAAGTCTTCAGTTAATGATGAGATGTATATTCATATTGAAAATTCCTCAGATGCATGGTCTTCCTTGCGTACTTTCAAATATCTATTTGATACACAACCTGAATCAAAAAAGGTTGATCTACAATTAAAGTTTCTTCAACAAAAATTTACTGAAGGGGGAGATGTCCTTGAATATATCTCTACGCTTAAAAATATTAATCAAGAAATAGTGAAAGCTAGATTTCAAATAGTAGATGATAGTTTCATGACCACAATTCTAAATGTTGGATTACCTTCTTCTTACACACATTTTTTGGAAACTCTACAAGTGACCGGAAAGTTTGATGAGCTAAGTGAGATGTTGGCTCAACATGACAAAACTTTTTGGAAGATGAAACAAGGGGAAGATGTCTTCTTCACAGAGGCCAGCACAACTACATCTTCAACTGACAGTTCTAGAGGAAGAGGAAAAGGAAATTTCAATCAAAATCCAACAAAGCATAGTGGACAAGGTCGTGGAAGAAGCCAAAGCAGAGGAAACTTTCAAGGAAGAGGAAACATTCAAGGCAGAGGAAACTTTCAAGGAAGAGGAAACATTCAAGGCAGAGGAAACTTTCAAAACATGGGCAACTTTCAAGGTAGAGGAAACAATCAAGGAAGAGGTTAAATTCAAGGCAGAGGAAAAACTCATAGAAGAGGCAGAGGACAATATCAAGGAAGAGGCAAAGACTTGAATCAAATTGTCTGCAGAAGATGTAACAGACTAGGCCATTTTGCAGAAGATTGTAGAACTTCCATTGATAAAATTCCAAAGTTCCATCAAAACACAACTCAATTTGCCACTGATCAAGATAATGATGGTTTGAGATATGTCTTCACATCAAGTCAAAGATCAGAATCAACAACATTAGTTTCCACTTTTCTTAAAAGTGATTATGAAGATGCATGGATTTTAGATACAAAAGCAAATCAACACATGAATTTCGAAGAGAATTCTTTTAGAACATCCAACCATGCCACCTTAGTTCAATATTTCTTGTTGATGATACAAAACATACTCCTTATGGAAAAGGTGTCATTAAAGTTTATCTTCCTAGCATTGGAGAAAGATTGATTTCAAATGTATGGTATGTACCCACCTTTAAAAAGAATTTGTTGTCTTTAGTCTCGATCCGACAAGCTGGACACCAGGTGGTTTTGGAGGATGGCCTAGTTAAAATTAATTCAATCAAAGAAAACATGAAAACAATGATGACAGGGTATGAAGATGGAAAATTGTTAAGGATGAAAGGATGAAAGGAACAGTTATTCCAAGGAATTCTGACTTTGCAGGGGTAGAAAGCATAAACATTTCACCTATCAGATTATGGCATGTGAGATATGCACATCTAAAATTTGACAGTCTCTCTCAACTTCAAAAATAAGGAATGGTTGAGGGACTTCCTACCTTCAAGAAAGAAAATGCAAGATGTGAAGCTTGCATTTATGGAAAAAAAAAGTCCAGAGAATTTCCCGACGAGTTCATGGCAAGAAATCAGGCATTTGCAATTAGTACACAGTGACATTTATGGACCCTTGCAAGCTTCTCTAGGAGATTGCAAATATTTCTTACTCTTTATTGATGATTTCAACAGAATGACATGGGTTTACTTCTTGAAGCATAAGTCAGAGGCATTTGAAAAGTTTAAAACTTTTCATCAACTTGTTGAAAACGAAGTCAAAGAAAATATTGGCACTCTTAGAAATGACAATGGAGGAGAATTCATTTCAAATGAATTCCAAAGTTATTGCAGAGACAATGGGATCAAACGACATATTAAAAAGGTCTACACTCCACAGCGAAATGGAGTAGTAGAAAGAATGAATCGAGCTTTGTTAGGAATGACGAGAATTATGTTAACTCTTAAAAAGTTAAGACCTATTTATTAAGCAAAAGCAATGCATACAATTGTTTATTTCAGGAACAGGTCTCCCACTTCTTCTTTGGATGGAATCACACCTTATGAAGCATGGTTTGGTTTCACACCTAAAGTTAAACACCTTAGGGTTTTTGGTTCCATATGTTATGCCTTAGTTCCAAAAGAAAAATGAACTAAGCTTGACTCACGAAGTTTGAAATGCACAATGATTAGATATTTAGATGAGAAGAAAGGGTGCGGTCTTTTGTTAAATGGGAAATTTATTGTCAGCAGAGATGTATTTTTTTATCAAATTGAGAGTAAGAGTGTTGAAGAAATAGAAAATCTTCTTCAAAATTTGGAAACAAAAGGAGATAAAAGGAAAGGGAACATTCAAAGTCAACCAAATTCACAAAATTGGTATGAACTTGATTTTCCTTCCTCTGAATATGATTTATCCAATCCATCTACTTCACCAACACAGTCTGGGTCTTTTGGCAGTTCATTAGTATCTCCTAGTAGCAACAGTTCTTATGACGGTAATTCTCCGCCCCCAGAATCTGTAGTTGATCAACATACCTCTGTTTACATTATCCTCTTTATCATGATGGTGACTTTTCATAATCTAAAACAAGTGAACATCACTTGCCAAAATGGGTTGTTCAACTTTTGAAATATGTAAGGCCTGATGAGAAAAATAAAACATGAACAAAGGAGTCAACCAGGAATGAAGGAAATTTTGCCTTGATTACAAATGATTTTACTGAACCCTCCACATACAAAGAGGCAGTGAAATATAAATAATGGTAATAGGCTATGGTTGAAGAATATAAGGTAGTTCAAGACAACAACACTTGGAAACTTGTTGATTATCCTCAAAGTGTTAAACCCATCGAATGCAAATGGATATACAAAATTAAGTACAACCAAAATGGAGAAATCGACAAGTACAAATCTAGACTTATGGCTAAGGGTTTTGCGCAGCGGGAAGGTGTTGATTATGAGGAAACTTTTGCTCCTACAGCAAAATGGAACACCATTCACTTAACACTCGCATTAGCAGCACAAAAAGGATGGAAAGTTCATTAGATGGATGTAAAGAGTCTTTCCTCAACGGAGATTTATAGGAAGATGTATATATGACACAACTGCCAGGTTTTGAAATTGAAGGGCAAGAACATAAAGTCTACAAACTGATCAAGGCTTTATATGGGTTAAAACAAGCTCCACAAGCTTGGTATGCCAAAATGGACGAATACCTTCGGAAATTTGGCTTTCAGCGAAGTGAATCTGATGATACTTTGTGTGTACGTCAACTGGGTAAAAATATAGTGATTCTTGTTATGTATGTAGATGACTTGATCATTACTGGAAATAATGATGATGATATTGTACATGTGAAAAAGGAGTTACATGCAAGTTTTAAGATGACAGATTTGGGACTACTTCACTACTATCTTGGAGTTGAAGTATTCCAACGTCCACATCATATTTTCATTTCTCAGAGTAAGTATGTAGCAGAAGTTCTTCATCAATTTGGAATGCAGGATTGCAAGCCCATTCTTACCCCCATGGAACAAAACTTGAAACTTTCAAAATTTGTAGGGGGGGACATGGTGGACAACACTACTTATAGGCAGCTGATTGGCAGCCTGATTTATCTGACAACCACTTGAACAGATCTATCTTATGCAGTCATTATTCTTTCATGCTTTATGCAGGAACCACGCAACAACCACTGGAATGCAGCCAAAAGGGTTCTTTGACATATCTAAGGAACAAAATATTTTGGTCTTCTTTACAAAAACACAAAAAACTTTGTACTTGGTGGATTTTCAGATGCCGACTTTGCTGGAAGTATTGATGATCGAGCATCAACCTTGGGTTACTTAATGAACATGCAGTCAGTTGCAGTATCTTGGAGTTACAAGAAACAAGCTACAATGGCCACTTCTTCAGCCAAAGTAGAATACACATTAGCATGGGAAGCAGCATGTGAAATTGTTTGGTTGCGCAGAATTTTGTGGGACTTGGGCATTGCTCACTCAGAAGCTACATCGTTATTCATCAACAACCAGCGAGCCATAAAGCTTGCCAAGAACCTAGTTTTTCATTCCAAAACAAAACATGTGGACACTAAGTATCATCACATCAAATCGCTCATTGCAAAGGACATCATCAAGCCAGTTTATTGTCCTTCAAAAGATCAGGTCTCTGATATTTTCACAAAAACACTTGGCATGATAAAGTTTACTAAGTTCAGAGATGAACTTGGTATATGTTTGATAAAGTTTACTAAGTTCGGAGTTGAACTTGGTATCTGTTGTAATGTATCTTTGGATTATAGGGGGAATGTTAGATGATCCAAAATACATAATTCACAATTAACAAAGTTAGGATAAATTATTTATTAATTTAGAATATTTTATTAATAATGGAGAGACTTAGAAATAGAATATTGTTGTAAAAGATATGACATCTAGAATAGTGTCGTATCTTAGGCTCCAATTTAGAAATATAGTTATTAGATTTGTTAGAAATGCATTTATTGTAAATGGACACTTGTTAATTCAATAATTGATCCACAACTAGAATAGGTTTAGGACACTGAGATTATATATAGCTCATTCTTCTTATTGCAAGAGTGTTGGAGTGTGTGTGTAAAGTCTTGTAAATATATTATGTAATTTATTTTCCTGATTAATAAAATTGTGTCTGGGGACACTTATTCCATTATTAGATGCATGAGAAGAGTGATGTAAGTGTCCTTTAGATAATTTCATGGTGCAAGAGGTGCCTTTTGGAGATGTGCGCATGCACTTTGAGGTTTTCTTGGAGTAGGGAGCACTCTTGGACCATTGCCTCACTTACTTGATGCATTATTGCCTATTTTGGAGGATGATGTCATGGTGGAGATCATTTTTCAACCACACATGTGGATTATTTTGGGTATATTGTTATGTTTTAGAGCTATTTCAAAGTCATCTTGTGACATTTGACCTAATTGAATGCTCAAACATCTTGTTTTAGGGATTTGGTTGTAAAACCAACATAGATCCATCTTAACTTCGAATCTCCCAATGTTGAAAGGGACCAAATATTTCAAGATGAGAAAACTCTTTTTTAGTGTAAAACTTGAGTAAATATTTACACCTCGAGAGATTTGATTCCTCTCGGCGCTTGGTAGATCTAAAGTTAAAATGAGTCTATGTTGGTTTTTAATAATATTATTTATATTTCTATAAATTTCACATCTTATATATCGAAATATTCTTATTTTTAATTTTACTAAAACACTAGTAACATATATATTTACGTGTATATGCAGCTTTTTTCTTTGACATGTTTTATGATTTTATTAATTTATTTATTTATTTATGATATGCATAACATTGATGATGATGATGATATATAACTTAGAAAACCAAAATATTGTAAATATTAAATATGTATATACTTATTAATTAAATTTAAATACAAAGTTAGCCTTGTTAAACTCACATGGAATGTAAACAGCGAAATAGAAAGATAATCATTTGATTACATATATTATTGACATGATATACATTTATATTACATGGTGCGACCCTTGGATTCATATTCCAAGTGGTCTCTTGGACTCTGGTGGTTGTTCACATTCCACACCAACCCATAGAGGATTAGGTGTCTAACATTCCCCCCCTTAATCCGAAGGGGTATGTATGAGTCCAAGAAGAGAGTTGTAATACAAAATGTGCAAAAATGCATGGTAGCACTTGGTTGAATGTGCTCTTTGAAATGTCGGTATAAGGGAGGTGGTTTAAGGACGAAAACCAACACTTGAACGCTTAGTGCAGTTCCTGAAACTCTTCCAAATCTAGGATGAAGCTGAGTTCTTCTGTTAGAGGAAGTTCTCCTCGTGTTTTGAAGAGGGAAACCTTCAACATTGAAAGGGAGGTCTCACCCTGCATAAAAAGGGATAACCTAAACCTAAAAAGGGAGGTCTCAACTTGTGATGGTTTAAGGATGACCACCAACTCTGGAATGATTAATGTAATTCCTGGAACTCTTCCAAAATTGGAAAGACGCTGAAGTCTTCTGCTAGAGGAAGTGCCCACAATTCTTTGAATAGATGTCTCAACCCCACATAGATGGTTTAAGGTTGATCATCAACCGAAGGCATGCTCAGGGGCATCTTTGTCTCTGGCTACAACTTTGAATCTGGTATGGCAGGTTGTGGCTCAGGCTCGCTTAATGTGGATTTGAAGCTTGTAGATGACCATGACTCCCCCCTGTCAGATACAAGGTGAGATGATAGAGAAAACTCAACTGCAAGATTGTTCAATACTCTAGAACAAGTTCCGACAGATGACTAAAATATCTTCTTGATTGTTGAAGCCCATTGCCAAGAAGTAATCCATCCAAGATGAATCTTTGCTCTTGTTGGCTTTTGATGGGTTCCTGTTTTAACCTTGAACAAAGGATTGTTTTGAGCATAAAACAATTTAGAATGACAAATCTGTTGAAGCTCATCTCGCTGGAACTAAGATTCTAGTTGCCAAAAATCAATCTTTTCCTGTGCATTATGCAAGTAGGTTTGAATGTCGCAGATATTATCTTTACTAATGTTTACTTTCCCATCAACAGTGGAAAGTATTAGCGTGTTCAGCAGCTCTAATATATCATCAAATTTGTCCATTGTGTTAGAAAAAATAAACTCCTCTCAACGATCTCTTCTTTAAATCGATGGATTCAAAACTTTACACCATTATATATACATGGAATTCAATGTATACAACCAACATATAATAAACAACGACCATGCTCACGTTCTTCACAAAATTTTCAATAGAGATCCAACGTTGCATACACCATAAACATTCAACATATTTTAAAAAATATTCCATCCTGTCAATGCATACCTCAATCTGGCTTTAATTAAGAGGTATAACCAGTGCAAAAATGTCTTTGAGTCGATGTAGCATTCCATGGACTTCCACAGTAGTCTTCTAGCAAAGACAACCAACAATCATTGACAAAGAGACAATTTACGCTCACTACACCATTTCTCAATCATTTCAACATCACGGCTTTCAAAACTATTCAACACATTCAAATGCACCATTTTACCACTATATATGGAATTAAATGCACAAAACCAAACTGTAACCAGTTCAGATCCATCCTGGCATTTGCATTCCAGTGCACAGTCACGATTTGTTTCTGCCAATGTTCAGAACACAACGTTTCCACCGGTGTTAAGTCACAGTCTTCATACTCATGTGCTAGGATCTCACATTGAACACAATATTTTAATCATGTACACAATCTCCAACGCAACTTCAACACAACTTCATACACTCAGTCCTACCATCTATCAAGTATGCCTTTCCTCTGTCGTGAGCAGACCTATGCTCCACAAGGAAAACACCAAATTATGTAGGGTTTCCTAACTCTGGCATCACGAATCAAATATTTTCATGATTATTTTCAATCAAGATGTACATGATCATCTTTCATATCTCCTTAAACATAATAAAATATGGAGAATTCGACAAGAATGACGATGATCGACAGATCTGCTTTTTGAAACAACAAATTCTATCCCCTTTTCTGCCTACTAGAAACAACAACTTCTAGCCCCTTTTCCACCACTACAGCTCCATCTTAACGAATTCAAACCTAGTGGATGCCTTACAGGAAGTGGAATGGACAGTGTGGAGGTGAAGCTGACAGCGTAACTGTGGTAACTATGATATATTATGACAGGTGTTCAATGTAACTGGTGGTGTGATACCGCAAGAGGAGGAGGTAGGTGGGAAGGCATTGTTAGGTCCCTATAATACTAGTGATTACCCCATTACTATTGTAGTTGTATCCCTTATTAATATTGTTGTGCCCCTATTGTCCCCATATTGTTATTACTGTGCCCCATAGAATCCCTCTATTGTTATTTTTCTAGCTTTATATTATTATTGTTAGGTCAGCTAGGTTATATTGTGACTCCTTAGACTCCTATATATAGAAAGGAGGTTTTGTCATTTGAATCATCCAAGATTGTTCATTTATGTAATGTAAAGGAGGTTTCCTCCTCGAAGAGGCTAAATTCTAAGGCATTGGTCTATCTTTTCTTTCTTTTTCTTGAGTTGGTTTCATAACAGCATCAATCACAAATCTCCTTAATTTTGTTATAATTCTTTAACATATTACCATCTTAGAATGTAAAGGAGTTATGATTTAAAGGAAAAGATAAAGAAATAAATGGTAAATACATACCTTTTCCAATGCTCAACAAATTCCACAAGTGGTGTGATCCTAGAAGCAATGTTTGTGAAGAAATATGCACTTGCATTTTGCAACATTGGGATAGGAGTAATATTGATCGCAAGAAAATGAGAAGTCAATTCTTATAGAAGTGATTGATAATGTTTTAAGTTATTAGAGACACAATGAATAATGTTTCTCGCCTATTTAATACAAATTTCAGAGCCACTGAAAACTTTCAAATTTTTGACATCTAAGCTTATTGCTTTTCTTAGTCCTTGCATAAGTGCTTCATATTCAAAAATGTTATTTGTGCATTCAAATTCTAGCCTCTGATGCAACCATATGGCTGCCACACCCTAAACTCCCTGTTAGGACTCATTCACCCTTATAAGCCTTTAAGTTTCATGCCTTCATATACATATCAGAAGCATTACTTTAGGATTTAGTCTTTAAAGACGAACCACAACATATTATCAGATGTTTCTTTAATAACTAGGTCCACTTAAACTATCGGGACTCCACAACACTATCAGGAGTGTTAATATGTGCTCTAGTTATAAAAACCTCGAGCAACACTTTTTATTGGAAATATATGAATACACAGAAACACGAGA
The DNA here is from genome assembly GCA_000404065.3 of Pinus taeda. NCBI lineage: Eukaryota > Viridiplantae > Streptophyta > Pinopsida > Pinales > Pinaceae > Pinus > Pinus taeda. The sequence goes on from APFE030598258.1 coordinate 22,623, forward strand.
AAATCAAAGAAAACCCTGCTCCAAACACTTTAACCGAATCTCAAATATTATACATCTGCGACCATAATTATCAGTAGATCTGTCTTTTGGTCCATCGCCTTCCTACTACGTGCTTCAATCACTGATCTTTGATCGGATGATCTCCACCATTCATTCTCTTTTCCAATCCAACAGTCAGCATTCACTCTGAACATTTAAATTGACGCACCGATTCTCCACCGTTGATCTACGCGTAGTGGGTCTGACAGTCCACATCTATTTCAAGCGAATGATTAACATGGGGACTAACCACCCAATAAAGTGGTTTCCCTATTCACCCTCACTGCTACGTGTCGAAGGGTGAATGGGATTGGGTGATCACCATTCAATACCATTTACTATTCTTCGGCCACCCAAAATACCATGCACTGTAGAAAACCGCTTCCATGATCCAACGGCCACGGTTGATCGCAATCTAACGGCTACGATTTAATCGCATATGGCATAGTCGCAATCCTCCAAGCCAAGTTCTATCTGCTCTAAAGCATCGATCTGATATTCTTACGGACCCGATATGGATATAGGCCACCCTTTATAAACTTTCAAGTCCGGATTTCAGATTCGACTGTGTTTTGCATCGATTATTAGTGTAATTCGAGTTTTTCGCTTGCGGGACCAAAACTATGTAAATTGACTTCGCCGACCCGGCATCAATAATGATATCTAAAATAAAGCCCTGACTTCTATCAATCATATGTTTTAGGCGTTAAACATAACAAAACTAAGGCATAATCACTCTACCCAAATACAAATGTAACAAAAGCACAGCAAGGGTTTCTGCATGCTCGATAATTGATCACACACACACAATATCATTCATTCAACATAAAACAATTACAGAGTCTTGCCTTGGATGATTACACAAATGAAATTTCTTTGTTTCAAATTACAATCCACACATTATCCTCAATCTCGCTCTACTCAATCCTCTCCTGAATCTTTCCTCTCTGACCTAATTCTTCATATTAGTGGCCTTTGTTCCTATTCTACCCATAGGCTTACAAGTCCATCATGAATCCTATCTCTTTTTCCCACTTGTTTCAGAAAAGAAAGGAAACACATATATGCTTTGTCTAACCATCTCCTTCCACGAATGAAGGACTTCACAATATTTTTATAAATCATATCCTACTCTAACTAATCAATATAGCTAATTGGCTTGATCTCCATGCGGGGAGGATCACTTGCCATTTTATTCCCAATTTTGTTCAGTAATAGGCAACAATTAACCACTTACATAATTTGAAATTAATACAAATTAAATAACCAATTCTTCCTCCCAACTTTCATTAGCCACAACGTGTGACCACACCATCACATTGCTGGTTAGGTCTAGATGCTCCTACATCAGACTCCCAAGGTTAAAAATAATCATGATCTCCTGATCATGTGCTTTTGATCTGTGTCCTCTTGGATCCCATACTTTGTTCGGTATTTTGTCCTTGGATACTGCTATTGTTGGTTGTTATTCTCCAGGTCTCCATACTTTATGTTGTAGTGCTCCACTAGCTATGCTCTCACTGTCTACTATTGCTTTTTTCATATAACTTACTGAATTTTGCTCATCATCATAATTTATGTTAGGCTTCCACAGTTTAATTTCCAATTTACCATTACCTTCACCATTCTTTCCAGCCAATCTTCCTTCCTTCCTTTGTCCTCTATTTAGTTTATTGGAATGTTGTTGTATGAGTCTCCACAACTCATCAATTTCTTTGTCCACTTCACTTCTTAGATGATGAATACTATTCTTCTGCAACTGGATGTGTTCTTGCATAAGAACATCATAATCCCTGTGCCAATACCTTCTCCATTGATCCCCTGCAATAATTCTAGTTCCTTCTTCTGGTTTCTCATTCATGGCTTCAACTCTTCTTACTTCAATTCTCAGTATACCTGCAACTCCATAAATTTCTTGAAAACTAAGAATTCTTCCTACTTGTTTAGATACTTGGAATACCTCTTCTTCTAGTAACTTAATTTCTACACCCTTAAGGATCATGGCATCATATTTGTCTGCTTCTAAAATGTCACCTTTAGCGTCTTCTTCATCAATAACTTTTTGTGGTACAATATTAATCCTACTACTATCATCTCTTGAACTCATCTCTAGTTCAACAGTTCCATACTACAGATTCAACATAATTCCATCTTTCTAAGACATTTTGATCTCATCCTTCCTTACTTCGATCTGATCTTCGGGATCAACTTCTTGTTTCAAATTGACTTCACATTGCCTTGTTTCTGCATATAAATCTTCACTAGAATCAATCAATTCATTAAACACAAATGCCTTATCTTGTTTGCTCATTATGCCAACATTCCTGACAACTACTTTCCCATATTTGTCATCCATGACAACTTCTTCATTCTCATTCAGTTATGGTTGTACAATCTGATCACTTATTCTTTTGTTTTCTTACCTCTTCTCCAAAAGACTTGACTTATGCCACAAATACCAACTCATTTGGAATTTCTCCCAAAATCTCTACATGATCTTTACTAACTTCATTGTCTACAACATATGTTTTTAGTCCTTCTTTACTCTAGCTTTCTTCAGGGTCAATAATCTTCAATAACTGTTTAATATCTACAAAGTCTTCTATATCAGCTTTCAATAGATGTTCTCCTCTGGCTTCAGTCCTTAATAGTTGTCTAATATCTACATAATTCACTACAGGTATGTTTAACAGCTGATCTTTCCCCTACATCACAAGATTATGTGAATTTCCTTCTTCTAACTTCTGAAAAATCATATCTTTGCTTTTCATTTCCCTTATGACAACATTAAACAATTTCCTTACTTCAGTGTATCCTACATTTACACACAAAATATTAGTTTCAAAACTATGAGACACCAAGGTCTCCTCAAATAATTTCATCATCAATCCTTTCGGTTGACTCCCACTTCTTGAACACACCATAAGATTCTCCATTTGCTTTGTATTAGCTTCATCAATTTTGCTAAGAAAACTCTTTGTTCCATATTCATATGAATGGATTTCTTCCTTTCCAAACATTCCTTTGATCTCAATAATTCCTTTGCCATCCTCCTTTTGACTTATCCTTTGGATGTCATCTGACTGGACATCTCCCTTCACTTTACTGTCACTTTTCTCTGTATTCTTCATATGACTGTGGGTAGTCATCTTTCCACCTGTTGATATGACAGTTTCCAATAGCTGCTTGTTTTCCCTCAAGTTTACATAACCTACAAACACACAACAATTTTCAGTTTTCAAAACACAATACCTTTCATCCTCTTTTGATGCTTCAAGAACCAATCTTCCATCATAGATCTTCTGGATTTCAGCAGATCTTCCTTGTTGTGACTCCATTTCTTTGAGTCTCTCCTTCTCTAGAAAATCAATATCAATTTGTTCAAGTTCCCTGAACTCGTTTATCAGCTTGCCATTCCACCTCTGTTGTAATAGCTTCCACTTCATTGGTTTCTTCGTTCTCCATTTGTATCTTTGGTCTTCATCTGTCTTCCTTTGTAGCCCTTTTGTTATTATATTCACTTCTGCTCTCATTCCTACCAGACTAGTCTCTTGTTCTTCATTCTGCAGCAAGTTGCCTTCCTCAAATTCACTCTCATGTAGCTGATCATCTCTTTTAAATTGTTGGTTTCTTCCATATTTAGCATCAAATAATCTATGCTCAATCTCTCTAATTTCAGCATCATATTTATTAATGTTGTCCTTCGTACCTTCAGGCACACCATTAACTGAAGAGTCTAAACATTTAATTAACTCTATAAATGTTAAAGACATTTCATCCTTATCATGCATAGTAACCATTTCCTTTTCTTCATCAAGTTCTGAAAGCTTCATTTCTCCTTCAAGTTCCTTCAGCAATTTTCCAAGAATTCTATTTCCATGTGAAATCTCTCCAGCAGCTCATCACAACTTTCATCCTCAGCTTCATCCTTTTTTTGGAAATCTTCTTGAATTATCATGTTTTATGCACTATCATATTGCAAAGTTCTTTCATCAATTTCATTAGACGAATTCATTTGTTTACCTTCTTTGAATACCACTATGGCATTTTCATTAGGCTTCTGGTCCATATCCACTTCATCTGACTGTCTTACACCAAATAGAAATTCATCTATGGACTCTTTCTACTACAATAAATCGGCACCTACTTCCTCTAAAAGGCATTCTCCATCATACTTCACCTCAAGAGTTTCATTTCTTTGTGACAATTTCACCAAACTGTCCATCATCCTCTGCATATCCTACAAACATACACAAACTATGAGAATTAAAATCACAAGGCTTCATTGCCTCATCTGCTTCCCTTGTCATCATATCTTCTAATTGTTCTGAACTATGCCAATAGTTCATGAGATCTTTAGTTGATCTCCCATTATCCTCTTCACCCAACATTTCACCATGTTCTAGTCTACAAATGGAAACTTCCATTTCTACCTCTGCTTCTCTGAGGTTTTCCATCAACCACTTTACATGTTCTTATTGCAGCCTTCTCTGAAACTTAGGCCAGTTCACTGGCTTCCTCTTCAAGACCCAACCTTGTCTTTGTTTCTCCTCTAGCAGCATTACTAACACATCGAGTTCTTCTCTTATCTCAGCTATTTTCTTGTCAATCTCTACTTGACTTATCTATTTCCTATGGATTGTTTGAGCACCCTTCTCCTTCATCTTGTAGCCTTCTTCTGAATCTTCCATATGAATTTAAATACCCATATTCTCTTCTGTGTGAACTCCTACACCTGCAACCAATCAACTTCCTTCTAAGTTGATCTTCTCACCAAGCTTCTCCTTTGCCTGGTCTCCAAGTTCTCTTTCTTTAGAACTTGCACTGAGTAATCTTGCTCTCTCTCTCTAGTTGCTCCACTCACTTCTCTTAAGGACTCCTCTATCCCTCTCTATTCCAAGCCTCAGCTGGAATCAGGTTCTGCTACAATCTCTAAGAACTTCCAAAAGTTCTTCTACAGTCTTACTATTGTATTTTGGTGCCAAACTTTGCATTTATTCAACCGCTACAACTTTCTTACCTTTGTAATCATAATCTTCATAATCAAGGCATCCTTGCTCTGATACCAAAAATTATGCAACCACTGCCACACCCTAAACTCCCTATCGGGACTCATTCTTGACCTTATAAGCCTTTAAGTTTCATGCCTTCATATACATATCGGAAGTGTTACTTTAGGCTTTAGTCTTTAAAGATGGACCACAACACATTATTGGATGTTTCTTTACTAACCGGGTCCACTTAAACTATGGGGACTCCACAACACTATTGGGAGCATTAATATGTGCTCTAGTTATAAAAGCCTCAGGCAACACTTTTTATCGGAAATATATGAATATACAAAAACACAGGAAAATCAAAGAAAACCCCACTCTAAACACTTTAATCAGATCTCAAATATTATACATCTGTAACCATAATTATCGGCGGATCCATCTTTTGGTCGATTGCCTCCTACTGCGTGCTCCGATCACCGATCTCCGATCGAATGATCTCCATCATTCATTCCCTTTTCCAATCTAGCAATCAGCATTCACTCTGAACATTTAAATTGGCGCGCCAATTCTCCACCATTGATCTACGCGTAGTGGGTCCGATGGTCCACATCTATTTCGGGTGAACGATTAACATGGGTATTAACCACCTGATAAGTGGTTTCCCTATTCACCCTCATTGCTATGTGTCGAAGGGTGAATGGGATTCGGTGATCACCATTCAACACTGTTTATTGTTCTTCAGCCACCCGAAATACCATGCATTGTAGCAAACCGCTTCTGATCCAATGGGCATGGTTGATCGCGATCTAACGGCTATGATTTAATCACATATCGCATAGTCGCAATTGTCCAAGCCAGGTTTTGTCTGCTCTAAAGCACCGATCCGATATTCTTACGGACCTGATATGGATATAAGGTACCCTTTATAAAATTTCAAGTCTGAATTTCAGATCCGACTGTGTTTTGCGCCGATTCTTAGTGTAATTCAAGTTTTTCACTTGCAGGACCAAAACAATGTAAATAGACTTCACCTACCCAGCATCAATAATGATATTTAAAATAAAGCCGTGATTTCTATTAATCATACGTTTTAGGCGTTAAACATAACAAAACTAAGGGATAATCACTCTGCCTGAATACAAATGTAACAAAAGCACAGTGAGGGTTTTCGTATGCTCGATAATTGATCACACACACACAATATCATTCATTCAACATAAAACAATTACAAAGTCTTGCCTTGGACGACTACACAAATGAAATATCTTTGTTTCAAAATACAATCCACACACTATCCTCGCTCTCGCTCTACTCAATCCTCTCCTGAATCTTTCCTCTCTGGCCTGATTCTTCATATTAGTGGCCTCCATTCCTATTCTACTTGTAGGCTTACAAGTCCATCATGAATCCTATCTCTTTGTCCCACCTGTTTCAGAACAGAAAGGAAACACATATATGCTCTGTCTAACCATCTCCTTCCACAAATGAATGACTTCACAATATTTTTAGAAATCACATCCTACTCTAACTAATCAATATAGCTAATTGGCTTGATCTCCACGCAGGGAGAATCACTTGCCATTTTATTCCCAATTCTATTCAGAATTAGGCAACAATTAACCACTTACATAATTTGAAATTAATACAAATTAAATAACCAATTCTTCCTCCAAACTTTCATTAGCCACAACATGTGACCACACCATCACATTGCTGGCTAGGTCTAGATGCTCCTGCATCAGCCTCTAGGTGAGCATAGTCTTTTCCCTGTTAGGGTTGATCATAATGCACACTGCACTTGTGCCATCATTAGACTTCGAGCCATCAAAATACAAGGTCCAAAAAATATTATCTACAAGTTTATTTACACAAGAATCTAAAATATTTACATAATGATAAGTATCATTTTTGTGAAATAATATTGATTTATGAGCAGATAGAAGCAAATGGTTGAGGAGATAATTGAGAAATAAAATTACCAAAAGTTAATTCTATAAAATAATTTACCAAGATATTATTATTGAAAGCAATGGGTTTTTTTTCTTCTTCCAACTCTGTAACAGTATGGTTTATGTGTTTTTCCTAATCAACTCTTATCTTATTAGGATTAGCATTTTATGGCATTCCAAGATGTGGCCAGTAAGTTGTGAATTAACCCTTTTTAATTTTTCTAACCAGTCTCTACTCAATATAAGACCATAGGACTCAAGAATAATATCTATTATGACGTCAATGATCTAAAATACTTTAAGGTTGTGATGCTAATTATTGATAGTGTTGGAAATCCATTAACCAAGGGGGTCTCCCCAATGAGAAGTACCAATTATACCTCACACTGTTTGGATTAGGAGCCCCATCCAGAGTAACAGACAAACTACCATATCTATAAGGTTTGCCTTGGTTGAAATAAATAACATAAGAGATTAGAGACATATCCTTTGAAAATAGCAAGTAAGTTGACATTGTGAAACACCAAATTGTAAAGCGTAGAAGAATACTTTCACGAGAGGGAAGGAAGAGTGGGTCTCTAAAAGGAAAGTAATATTACTATCCCAAGAGAGGTGCATGAGAAAAAGGAAAGATTCATTACCTATATAGTGAAATAGTTCACATAGACACAATGAACATTAAAGCATATACAACACATATTCAACAAGATAAGTACCAAAGCCAATGAAGTAGCTCAATTTCCTTATCACATATGAACAAAACATATACCGCAGACATCTAAAGGATAGTCTTACAATATTCATGATACATTCATGAAAATGTGTTGACTCAGTGAGCTTCTAATTATTAGGTGAAATATCCAAGTACACGGTTACAATGGTGAGACACTAGCTCCAATAGTGGAACATTAAGTCATTCCATGCTTCTCCAAAGGATGATCTTCTCTTCTATGCCAAGCTAGAGAAAGCAAGGCTAGCTCTCCAAAGCTAAGCCTTTGAAATCACTTTTCTTGAGTTATGAATGTGTATTTATAACAATAGCAAGAGGGAATGACCTTTAATATCCCCTATTACTCTTGAGTTACCCTCATGACTCTTAGACTTCTAATGTGACCTTTGGACTTCTATATGACTTTTGGAATTTTCTTAAAGACTATTTTGTCCATATATGACTATATGACTTTTATGTTCCACATATGACCCTTTTACTTCCACATATTACATTGTGTCATCTCCTTTTGATAATTAAATCATTACATCCACAATTGATGTGGAAAGACGCATGGAAACACATGATATTATAATGATACTAGTACAAGTCACAAGTTGACAATGAGGACATGGACTTCATAATGAGATGGAAATGTCAAATTGTTATTCTTGTTGCTTTGTCTTTAATATTCATGAGAGGTTTGTTCAATACTTCATCTTCATGAATTATCTTATTTTTTTTAATCTTCACCCTCCAAAGGGTCTTGAATGTGTATGGAGTCTTCATGTGATCCTGACCTTTGATCTTCCATATTTTGTCACAATAGTGTGCCTTCATCTTCTTATTCAATTATCAACATGTCTTTACAACTTCACATGTGTATTCTAGCATAGTTTCCTTCTCCTTATCTTCTATAATTGTTATGTCATATCAAGATCTCGTATCTGCAACTGAAAATCACTAATGACAAGATGACATTAGTCCAAAAAACTCCTAGTCTATCTTATTTCATGAAAATAATTGATTGAGGTAGAACTAGGTATTAGACAGGGAAGAAGGCTCAGGAATCGCATAGTGCACAGTTCGAGAGGCCAGGAGTGAGGTACAGATGCTTGTGACTATGCAATGTGTAGCACTGGAGGCCTAAGAGACAACACTGTGTAGTTGAGGGCCACAGTGTGGCAAGCTTGCCCAATGTAACTATACAGTGTGAAATTTAGGAGAGAGAGAGGGCCAAAGGATTGCACATCTACACATTTCAGGAAAGAGGGAGATAGAATATTGCTTGCAGTTGCACAATATGTAGAAGGAGACTAGTTGAGAGGAAGGATTGTGTAGTCCTAGAGGTCAAGAGGCAATTATTAGTCATTGTGACTACACAGTTTGCAGTCATTAGAGGCATATACTACATATTGTGTAGTTCTAGGAGGTAGGGATGCATAATTGAGGCTTGCAACTACACAATGCATAGTTGAGAGGGTTAGAGTGACTCCAGGTCGATCGGGCATGGGACTTCCAGAATTTGACTAAGTGTGGGATTAATGAGGTAGAGATGAAACCAAGGTTGGACTTGAACATGATCGCACACTTGGCATAATCAACGACACAATATTATACACTCAGTGCTTAGAATCAACATTAGCCCCTTGATGCGACAGCAAAACAATACTCTCCTCCAAGTGCGACACTTAGGATACACTTTGCAATGACAATGTCGACACTAGTACGACAGTGCATAAACTTTGGGAATGAATCTAATACATGTCTATATGATAGATAGGACCCATTTATACCAAATTTTCCTCTTGAAATGAACCATAAATCCACTTTCACAATGTGTGACACTTCCCATGCCAAAACACGACACTTATGACAGTAAGAGAAAATTTCAAATGACACTTGAAAATGCTTAAAGAAAGTGAAAGCGACCCATGCCAAAGAGAATATAACATGAAAATGACACTTATTAAAGTAAATTCAAGAAAAAATGATAGTTACAAACATGAAAGCAACACTTGTGAAAACAAAGGTGTGCTAGAGCAATAGTTGAGAAAACTCACAGCAATATAACTGTAGTTGCAATAAAAGTGAGGTATACTGTCAATGGAGAGTGTGCACTAACTTTCAACATATTTTGAGCAGTACACTATGTTTATGGATTGTGTAATCATTATCACTAGTGATTTTGCAAGCCTTACCTTTATGAGTTGTGCAATGCCTATGTAAACTTGCATTGAAAGAAGTGCCCTTATGAATTCCTTAAGAATTGGGCATACATAAGAAAGTGACTTTGAAACTTATAATCTGAGGGCACATCAACTGACCATGAAGAAAATATGAAATATCAAGGAACAACAAATCCTAGGATCATAAGTATGTTTTAAAATTCAAGTGTGAGTAAATTTTTGGAGGGTTTTTGTCATAGAGACAACACTAACCTAATTAAGACTTATTTTATTTCACCTAAAACCCTAACTTTTGATCTATCAAGTTGTAAAGAGTCACTGATTCATGGGGCCTAACATTCAATTTTAAGCAAATATAATATGGCATGATGTTGGAAGAGGCACCGAAATCAACCAGACAATTATGCACATTCTTATTAAATATATCAAAAATCAAAAGGAAAGGTGGGGTGTGTGAATTAGCTTTGTTTCCTATGAGAATTGCATATGATTGTTTCACTTTATCAAAGGATGAAGAAGCATTTGGCTTATTTTTGGTCTTTTTAGTCTTACTAGTCACATCAATAGTTAATATAGGAGATTTTGAAGTAGCATTTAAAGTGTTTATTATAATTTTCTACTATTTTTTAAGTTTACTGACCTCATATAGTGAAATATTATCCTTGGTCTTCTTCATATCTTCAATGATATTATATTCCATGGTATCATAAATTATAGTAGTTTAAGTAGAAAACTTATCTAGAGAAACACTTTTAGTAGTAGGAGGTGGAGAGCCAGAAGTAAGCATAGGAATTTTCTTCATTAGAGTAGAGGAAGAATTTGGAGGAGAACCATTATTGGATGACAGAGTGTTTGTAGTAGAACTTTGACTGGCAGTAGACATAATATTAGATTTTTTTCTTATGGTAGTAATAGGAAGAGCTTCCTCTTCATCCTTAGAAAGAGAACCAATGAAGTCCCAAGATGCATTTGCATTGTATACTTCTTATTTCTCTTCTTATTCCTTAATTTCTTCATCTTATTCCTCTTCATCTTCTTCTACTGCAAAGACCTAAGTTACATGGGGGGTTTGTTGTGTCCTTTTGAAAGGTTTGAAAGTTCTTCTAGAAGAAGATTCTTCGGCAACTTGTTTCTTAAGATAAACAACTTATTTTGACAAGGTTTGGATAAATTTATAAATTTCTTCCTTGTCAAAGACATATTTAGCACTCTTTTTCTTTTTCTCATCTTCCTTGAATGTAACCTTTTTGGCTGAGTGAGAGGCATGTTTCTTTTCTTCAACAAATCCATTTTTTTGCAAGAGTTAGCATTTGTTTCTCCACACTTTTAATGCTTCTTTCATATTATTTGCAAGGGAAGTCTTTCCAACTCTGTCTATGAACATATCCATTGAAGAGGGAAGAGCACCAATATACCAATCGAATTTCACATTTTCACCTGGTTTGGATGTTCATAGTATCTTATTTAAAATTTTATTGAATCTCAAATTGAATTCTTTGACTCTCTCATCAGGGCCCATCTTTATATTAGATAATTCAATTATTAATGAGGTTAGAGTCTTGTCATCACCGACATTTTTTAAAAATAATTATTCAATAGTATTCTAGTTGGCAATGGAATTAGCAAGTAAAGAGAACTACAAGGAAGCAACTTTTCCTTCAAAAATATATGGAAATAATATTCAAACTACATCTTCTTTAGAAAAGTCATCCAGATTAATAGCAGACATAAAGTTATGAATATTTTATTTAGTAGGAACATCATTATTGAGATGAAATTTTTGTAGCCATCATTTAGGATTTTTAGGAAGAGGATATAATTGACCTTGTATATTGAGAGATATTGGGGTTTCCCATGGCATTTATTCCATTATGGTAGTGTCAGAGGTTGTACTAGCTATAGAAGTAGATGTGGTGGCAGTGGATGATGATGGCAAAATAGGTGATGAAGGATATGTTATACTGGTAACAGTGGAAGATATTATAGGTTGAGTAGAAGAAGGGAATGTCAATAAGGTTTAGAGAGGAAGAGTTTGTGATGGATGAGTAGTGGTTGAAGTGATAGTATGTGTATGTGGAGGTGAACTAGGATTTATGGTTTCACTAGTTGTTGTACTAGAACCTGTGACAGGTTTATTTCATCAGTGAGTGTCTAAAGGAAACTCAAAGGGTTTGACTCCTAGTTTCTCACTTTGAGCTCTAATCAAGATGCCAAAACTCTTCATTGATGATGTAATACTTCCTTAATAGTGTTTAGACAATTAGGGTTGCTCTCCTGAAATTGATAATCATTTGATATTTTGAATAATGATTTGAATTTCAAGTGACACAGATGGACCTTGAGGTAAAGGTGTATTGATTGAAGGCTCATGGGAGGATCTACGAATAGTACTAGGAAGTGTGTGAGAAGGCTATGAAACTTCAGATTATGAGGGAGGTGATCATGAAAAGGATTTAGAAGTTGTATGATAGATCAAGGGAGGATATAAACTCTTCGAATGGCTTGGAGTGTTTTTATGAGATGTTTCCATTCACAATCTAATGGCCCTCCTTCTAGTGCCAAAAAAGTTGATGGCCAAAACTATCCTCATCGACATTTTGGAGACCACTTGGTCAGAGCCCCAATTTAGACTCTTCTTTGTTTGTTCTGGTGGTTCCAACTAGTTTTAAATTGGGTCTAATTACTCATACAGAAATAGATCCAGTGGATGGAGGCTTGAAATATGTGAAAGATATGGAGAAAGGATGGGAATCGATTAGTAATGCTTAATCAAAATTGCAAATTGAAATGTAGACTATATTGTATTATATGCTAATTAACTTGGGTGTTGATACATTATATGTGAAAAAGAAAAATAAATTATAACTAAAAATATATATTTCCAAGTTATATAGTTAATTAAAACAATCTAAAGATAAATTAATTCAATTAAATAGTTAATTGAATTAATTTCATAAATTATTCACATATGATTTCATTTCACTTATACTTGTAATCAATAAATAGAAATATATCAAAAGTGATGATATTTAGATCAATGAATCATAAGCATAAGTAACATTACATATAAGAAAATATTCCAATTATAAATTAAAGGAAAACACGGCTCATAAAAGTACCAACTGTTTCTTTCTCCTTTGCAACATGGAATCCACAAATGGTTTAGAGCATATATTAAAGAAATAGAAATGTAAAAAAGTGTAACCCCTAGTTTTGAGCTCGAGATTCCTTCAAATAGTTTTTTCAAATAAAAGAGAGAATAGTTACAAGTTTTATATTCTCTCAACTAAAGAAAAAAAAACTAGAATAAAATAGGCATTAGTCACAATTTAAAATGAAATATTCAACTTGGAGGGATAGTTCCAAACAAAGAGCCAATGGGCATTTTCCAATGTTGATAAACTTCTAGAAGATGTGCCCACTTGGGAAGACAATGAGGTTTAATGCTCACTTCACGTCTAAATACTTGAGCTCGCAATGAAGGAAATAATTGAGATACCTATTCAATAATGACCTTAGTTTCTTGTAGGTAATCATGAGTTTTAATTAGGAGCTCCCAAGTTAACTCAAAATCCACCTCTTACAATTTTTAAATCCTTTTACAGCATTATGCCTTGTCATTTTTCCAATTCTCTTTTAATATCTCTACCTTTGAGAGAGTCTCTTATTAATCGGATGATAATATATTTTATTCCTTAAGTGACTCATTGATGGATTGAATAACTGAATTAGAAATTCTTTCAGCATCTTTTATTATTTTTTTAACAAAATGTATCTCATCTTTCCAAATACGAAGCGCTGTATACTTTTGCATTTCATCAATCCTGGGTAGGTTTGGATAGAACCTTTCGGGATCATCTTTCCATTGCAAAATCTCACTGTGCTTACACTTAGCTTCATCATATTGGATTTCAATATCAATGACAACATCAAGGAAATAGTTGGCCAATTTTTCTTAATCCTGAATTATACTTAAATTGTTGCAAAGAAGTTGTTTCTTGTGTTGAAGTTGTTGGTTTAATTCTTGAGATTTATGCTTAAATTTAACAAGGTCCAAAGCACTTTCCTCTTTCTTTATCTTCCCTTATATTTATTTTATTTTTTCACCTATCTACTTTATTTCAGTCTCATATTGGCCTCTAACTAGGGAACTTGTGCCTATGTGTGTGCTTGGACTTGTGAGGATTCTTGTTCCAACTGTTATATTATTTCATTATTTTCCTTGATGAATTTTCTAACTCTAGATGCTTTATATACACTGTCGGTAACATAATCTCATGCATATTGAGGCAATTCCTCAAGCTATTCATCAGGTGTTGTTGATGTTCCTTTCCAAACTACTTCTAGTGAGGGAGATTGCAAAGAAGCACTTGTTGTTAAGACCTGTGTTTCAACAACCTTCCTCTTCTTTCTGATTTTCTTCAGAATGGCCTTATGTTGTGGGCTATAAAAAACCTATATTGGTGTAATTTTCTCAATTTTCAGATGAATTTTAGTAGTTGGAGATGATGGAATTGTTTCTATGCTAGTCCAATAATTAATAGGTGTTTTAGCAATAAAACCTAGATTTTTTAGAGCAGTCTTCAAGGTATTAGTTGAGACGTTAGCTGAATATAGTTCAAAAATGGCTATAGCACTTGTTTTGGGCATTATGGTTTCTTTCACGGGTTTGACTGATTCTGAAGTAATCTCTACAAATGCTTGTCAATCTTTAACAATATCGTTGAGCACTTGGTTCTTTGCAGTAGTTTGTTCTCGAGAATCCACGTATAAAAATTGAACATGATGTTGGCATTATGATACAGGTGTTTTCCTTGATGGCAACTCATTCAGATGATAGATCATAGTGCAATAAGTCAACAACAAAGATTTAATGATCAGAGAGAGGTATATGCAAGTTCACCTTGACAAAGGAGCGTATACATGTGGGTTAATAGACCAAAAGGAGCGTATAACGTACACACACAGTTTCACAGAAGCAAAGGTGCATACATGTTTGAAAACTAAGTTTTGGTCTGAGGTATTTGGTCCATGATATTTTGATCCATGGTATTGGTCCAAGGTATTTGGTCTGAGGTATTGACCCTAGGTATTTGGTCCAAGGTATTGGTCCTAAATGGTTTTGGTCCAAGGTATTCAGAAAGGCCTAAAACTATAAAAGGAGGAGAAGATCATTAGGCCATATTGTGCAAGTATTGAATATCTGATGAAGTGTGAGATCCAGTATGTTGGTTATGGGTTAGTGATGCTTTGCTTGATCTGAACGAAGGATGCACCTATGTGGATGATGATGGATTATGGATCGAGATCATAAGGCTTGGAATGTATTATCATTATGTGCTTTGATCATGGATAGACTAGATCTGGATTACTGATGCATGTTTATTCTATAAATGTTATGATCTGGGCATGAATGATGTCTAGAATAGTTGCAAAGTTATGAGTTAATATTTGCAGATCTGTACGGGGTTATCTTTAGTAAGAGCATGTATACATGTTGTTTTGGTTCATCAGAGTAGTGTATACATTAGGAAATATGATATATGAATGTGCAAATGGTTCTAGTGGTTGTTGCAGAGTTCTGGGTTCTTCTCTGTGTTTTGGTGACAGGTCTTCAGTGATTTAGTGTTGGGTGATTCAGAATTTAATGATTGGTTGATGAAATGGTTGTATTGTAATGGTGATTGATTTTGAGCTTCAATGTTGTTGATGGGTCCAGTATGAAAATTGGATGAAATATGGCCTTCATATTATGGTGTTGTGATCCAGGAGTATCCAGTCCAAAAATTTATGAAACGTGGTCCCTGGAGGAAGAGTGAGGGTTGGAGCCTTCAGTAGGCCGGTGCCTATGTACTGGTAAACATATCGGCCAGTACAAGAGCTAGGGGGTTGGAGCTCCCTTCCAATAGCAGTTGGAAAACAAGAGAGGGTTGTAGCCTTCTGTTGGTCGATGCCTATGTACTAGTAAATATATTTTCTAGTACAAGAGCCAGGGGGTTGCAGCTCCCTTCCAGTGGTAGCTGGAGAACGAGAGAAGGTTGTAGCCTTCTGTAGGTGGTTTCCTGCGTATTTGTATGAGTTTGTGCCAATACAAGATTGTAAACAGGTTTTTCTTATATTAAAAAGGAAGACAGCACTAGGTGGTTTTTGTCCCGCATTGGGTTTCCACCTTATATCATGGTGTTCATGTGTGTTTCTTATGTGTGATGATCTGTTCTATTTTTACTGCACCTGGTTACTGTTTATATGGCTAATGAAGTTCTGATGCACTGATTAAAGATCAACATATGATGAATTAACTGAATCATAAGTTTACTATATATACGCTAGTTGCATTAAACACAGTTGCGTGTACACGTGGGTTCCCTTAACTGAAGTAGCATATATGAATATGATTATGGAAATGAAAAAGTTATTGATTTGCTAATACTAATTCACCCCCCCCCCCCCCCTCTTCAGTATTATTTCCAACACATGAGAGGTAATTTGAGGAGTGACCTATTGTGTTTAAGAACTAGCAACTTTATCTGATATACCTTCTCCTTTCGGTGGTTTGAGAAAATGCAAAGGTGAGGTAGACTTTCTAGAGTCTCTGGAAGCTAAAAAAATGTTGACAATTGTTTGGCTTTATTATAGACAAATAAATAAGAAGAATCTCCACAAAATAATTCATCATAATGGTTGGTCTCATGAAATATTTCCTGATATTTGCATCAACAATTAAATTTTTGACCAACTTGGAAGGATCATGTGGTTTTTCAGGACTAGTAGCTAACTTAAACTCATATAAAGGTTGCAATTCCTTTTCAGCATGAGTATAATTCTGAAGGGTAAACAGAATAATATTCAAACGAAATTTGGGCCAGGGTTTATTGGAAGATTTATTTAGTTCAAGGGTTATCCTTATTCTCATTATTTGATGAGAAACTTATCCACATAAGAGTTTACCCAGATCACACAGGGGTAAAACATATGGTTGTTACTTCCAAAAACCCTAATAGAGGTAAAAAAAATATTCACGAACCAGTCCCCAATTATAAATAGAAAATCCATTGTGGATGTAGACATTCTTGGAGGGTTGTAATTGAAAATAGCTCAATAAATGGGAATCATAACTAGGTGACAGAGTCAATAAAAATGATTCAAATAATTCTCTTCACAAAATATACTATGATAAATGTGGATGGGGAGAGGATCACCAAGTGTCCATTTCCAGTGCATAGCAGGAAATTCTAAGGAGCAATAGGTGGTGTCCATTACAAAGGCAGACATATAAAAAGGAGGGTTATGGGTGATTGTCTACTCAGAGTGGAAATGAAGGATATTCTTTGTTATATTGTAACTTAGATAAAATTTGGGCCAAAATTAAAATAAACCCACCAACAGCCTTATGAATTAGAGGGACCAAGTCTTTAGGGAACTTTGAGAGATTCTGGTACATAAATAACCTACATAGCATGGAGGCAACACAGAAAAATGATAATTTAAATATTGAGTGGAATAGTTACTCGACAACTCCTCCTTATTCTTGTTCGGGTCTCTCCTCCAGTCTCTAGTAAAACTAGGGAGCTCTTTCTCCTTATTGTTACATTCTTCTTTCATAAAGCTACAAATGTGGAATTATACACAAGTTGTGGCTCGAGAACATAATACATACCATGGAGGTGAGCTAGCTTGAAGGAACCAATAATTGTCCTGCGAGAGCATTTCAATGATGTCCACATTCTCGACCACCTAGAAAATCATATTCATATATGGAAAATGTCTCAGATGGGAAATAATTCTATGCAAGCAGGATTTAGCATTGTCCTTAAGTGTTTCTTCTAAAGTTTTATTGCCACCCTATTCTATAGTTTTCACTGTCGGCTTTACATATTCTTATATTGGTAATTCTTCTTCTAGTAACTTATAAATTACATTTTAGGAAACATCAGAATCCATTTTGCATACGGTATTAGAAAAAAGGAAAGAATCTATCAACTTTTCATCATTTATCTCCTGGAATGGCCTTGTTGGCTCTTGAACCGATGTCTTCTTCATTGGTATCACCATCTCAGAATGGCCCTGTTGGTTGTTGAACCAATGTCTTCTTCATTGGTATCACCGTCCCAAAAATTGATAAATATCTTACACAGGCATTATGTTGTTACACAGAAAAACTAGGGTTAAAGAGTTATTCATCAAGTTATTACAATCAAACATGTAAATTAATATAATTGCAGTAAGCCATATAAACTTCCAAATTTGCATGTAGGACTAAATAACACAAGAGGTGGTGAGTAAAATAAATTCAATTATGAGCAATTTTTCCAAATAACCACATATAAAAGATAGTTTCTCAAGGATAACAGGTGGTGCAATTTGATTTGAATGGGTCATGATTTGGTAATCATTGTGCACGCTTAAGAAATCATCAGGGTCACTAGATCTAGGATGACATGGGAGGTAGCCACATGTGGTCACATTTGAAAATGATGTGAACAATTGTAAGGTCGTGTGGAAGATCTAATTCGTCCTAGGGATAAGATCCCGGAAGAACAAAGAGATTGCACATTAAGAGTTCTGAGGAATGCTAAGATGATATGACATGTTATAACAACTGAATGAAGAGTGTGGAAGGAAAATTTTAAACAAAATCCATGTGAAAGAGGATATGATGCAGTGTATGATTGCATCACCCTGGAAGGTGATCCCAAGAAGGATTGGAAAGCGGATTTTGTGAAAGCTTCGGGGAAGAACATATGGGCAATGTGTCAAGTGGTAAAATGAAGCATGCAAGGGTTTTTAAATAAAATATTTTATAACACTTATGAGCATAAAAAATTGGTTTTATTCAAATAGCACTCGGTTGTGGTGGTTCTGACCTATGGCCTTAGTAATATATTTTTTCATTATTATTTAATAATGCATGAAATAAAGCCTAGGGTTGAAATATACATTAATATAAAATTAAAGATTTTTTTGGGTTTTTTAAAGGAATATTAAAGAAAAAATTAGGGTTGAAAAATTAAAAGGGTCCTCATTTTTATTATGATATAAACAAAAATGGGGGTTGTTGTTTGCTACAACGAGTAGTTAACCAACTGAAGATTTTGCAATTTTTTGAAATTTTAGGTGATTCTTCAATTCATCTATTCTTCAATTAATCTTCTTACAAGGTGTTTATGAGGCCCTCAATGATTTTTTGTTGCATAAAGTGTTTCCATTGATGAAAACAAATGTCATTGATGTTAAAGGGGATGCCTATAGAAATAGTAGTGCCATTCATGAATCAGTATGATTGCTTGATGCCTTGCAATCCCTTAGTAAGTGAAGTCAAATTAGTTTGAATTTATTGATTTTTTGTCAAATTTTTGATGTTATAATGAGTCTATGGATATTATGGTTGGATATTCCTCTTTGATATATTTCCAATGGTATATCACACTCTGAAAAACTCCTCTCAGATGAGAATTGTGACCATTTGAAGATAAACATTAGCAAAGGATATAAACTATGGGGGAAAACCCACAAACCCCAAATTCGTTAAATATAACACATGTTCTAGAGTGGATCTATGTTCTTTGATGAATTGATGACAAATAGTTGCCCAACTTGCATGGACTTTAACAGCACTAAAATTTGATCATGTTTACTCAGATCCAATAGATCCAGTGATCGAGTGA
Organism: Pinus taeda; assembly: GCA_000404065.3. Lineage (NCBI taxonomy): Eukaryota > Viridiplantae > Streptophyta > Pinopsida > Pinales > Pinaceae > Pinus > Pinus taeda. Next base: position 42,171 of record APFE030598258.1, read on the forward strand.
AGAGTTGAACGATGGAGATCAACTTTCCTAAGGTTTAACAAGGGTACCCCTCCACACTAGCCCAATCTCGCAATGACACATGGACCCCTTGATCGGATTCCACGTGGACTCCCCTGCATAGTCAAGTGTGAAATGGAAACTTTGACAATCATGATGATAGTGAAACATGATGTGCTATGATTGTCCTAGGATGATGATGTGGTAATGACGATATATCTCCTTGAGCATGGCCAAGCTTAATGAAATGGAAGTTTAGTGACACATGGTAGTTGACTACAAGCTAAAAGGAAATGGTGCGGTAGCAAGAATATGTGGAGATGACATGGATTGATACGTCATCAGGGTGACATGGAACCACTAGGGACTACCATGTGGAAGGCACAAATAGCACTTCCGAACTAGTTAAATGCCCACATATGTGTGACACATGGCACCCCTCACAAGTTTCCACATGGTATGTTGACATTAGCATGTCGATGAGCATTGACCCTTGAGGACTAGATCATGAGTTATGGTCATATGGTTAGCATCCCAAGCATTGAGAGCCTTAAAAAAGGACATTAATGTATGGAATGTTAGAATTGTGGAAAGGCTAAGTCCTATAGTCTATTTTCATATGGTCGGTAGTCAATTTCATTGTCATTTGAGAGCGATTATATTGGAACACTAGTTGGCCCTAAGGTTGGCCCTCATGAGTCTCGATTCCACATGAACAATATATATACGCCACATCATGACTCCAACAAAGATACATTCAAACAACAAATTAATATAACTTTTTCATGAGTCTAAGTTCAATCTCTACAATTGCAGTGGATCTATGAAGTCATTACATAATGTTTGGTTCATGGTTCGTGCCCTCAAAGGCCTATCTTTGCATATATATACAATGTGGTTACGAGTATTTTTCCTTCAAGATATGTTGGGTTAACATTTGTACATGTTGTGGTTTGGCCCCTACGAACTTCAATTTTTTGTATGCATGTATGTGGGTTCTAACAGTTAATGAATCGTCAATCAGATTTTTTGGTTGTATGGGTTGGTTTGCTCCTTGAATGTCATAGGTTCAAGTCCGGTCAGACTTGATTAAATTTTTTTATATATGGGTTATTGGCATGCTAGTATTAACGAATTTGTAGAACATACAGACATTTTGTAGCACCTATAATATGTCATTTTGTATAATGCACCTAAATTGTGCCATTTTTTTAATCATTAATCATTTATATAGTTTTATATGGTTTTGGGGTTTTGGGGCTTATTTCAAAGCCAAATTAGATTACAGAAGAAGCATGACAATTAGGATTCAGTTGTGAACATTTTTTAATGCATGAAAGGCCTTGATGATTTATTTTTGATGTCCAAAATTAGTTTTATGTGTTTTGGGGTCTTATGAGCAGGTTGCATTAAAAGTTATGTATATGGCTAGAACAAGTTCTGAAAAGAGTTTTATGTGACCAGATTAATGAATAGGTCGTAACAAGGTATCAATAGGGTATGAAAATTTGTTACAAGTTTATGAATAGGATATGATGGGTTGAAAAAAACATTTTAATAGCAACAACATGATCAATTTTGAAGACCTGTATTATTTCAAGAGTATGTCGATCTAGTTTGAAATATTGTAAAAGGTATCCCATGCAAATTCGAAGAAGGAGGTGGGTGCCTCCACTGAGGTTGGTACCTAAATAAATTTAAAATCCTACAACAAGTCAAATATTGCATATTTTTTAGTTTGGTGCCTCAATCAGGTTGTAACCTGTTGCAAGTGGGCACATGCACATTTATGAGGTTGGTGCCTCAACCATGTTGTGGTATATTACAAGTAATTGCTTGCACATCTTTGGGGTGGGTCCCTTTAGTAGGTAGCTTCTTGCAAATATATGTAAATGATCTCAAGAAGAAAAATAATTTTTGGTTTTCCCCTCCAAAAGTTTCCATGTAAAATCTTGTGTCCTCTTGTGTTGATGTGATGATGGCTTCTTAATGCATGGTTTCATTTATTATTATGATGAAAATTGATATGGTACATTATTGTATGGTTTTTTATTGATGAAATATTTTGAAATGATAAGATTTCCATAATGCTAAGTCACCCCACCCCCCTCAATGTGATCTTTGGACTAACATGTGGTATTAAAATAGGTGCCTTCGAGAACAGTTAACTACTGGAAGATTGATTTCAAGAAAAGTGGCCAATATCAAATCATCAGAAAAGCCTCCTTTGTTTGATGGATTCATATATTCTTTATGGAAGATAACAATGGAAACCTATCTCATTTCTTTGAGTTTTTATGCTTGAACAGATGTTGATACCGATTAAAAGGTTCTTGATACTCCTCCTATAGATACAGCTGGTAAGGCCCTTTTGAAAGGAAAAAGTGACCATTCGTCAATGGGAGGAGATATCCTGAACCAAGGTTATTTAAATAACCCAATCCCTTTGGTGTGATTATTCCTAAAGGGTTTAATGGATTCGTTAACTAGATATTTCCTTCCCTTATGAGAATAAAAGAGTTAAATCTCTATTCTATGTTAGTATTTGCAACTAGCTAAAGGCTTACAATTATATAAAAATATACAACTTGTTAAATCACCAGAAGAGAATATTACTAGTGGAGAGAGATAAGTTATAAATAATGAAAGTAGGAAAAATCATTATAAACTACAAAATGAAATCAACTTTTAATGTGGAAATAAGTAGTGAAAGCAACGAGAAAGGTTAGATTTATACTCGTTGACTCTTCTAAATAATTCGAAATAAATCCAAAAATATTTTATCAATTCACATTAAAAATCATAAATAAAATAAACTAAAGGAATACTCACTAGATATATCTCGACCGAGAGCTAAGATGAATTTAAATTACTAGTTTTTCTTTTTCATTTATAAAATAATCTCTCATTTATTATAAACTGGATGTTGATGTTCATAAAAATACATTGAATCAAGAAAGAAAAACAATCAAGGTACTAATCTAGTTTGCATTAATAACTTATATTTGATGATCTTAATTCATGAAAGGAATGTCATAAACTTTCATGTGAAAATTATGAGATTCAAGTTAAACCTTCTTGATGACAATCCCAGAAAATAATTTCTCTGAAATCTCAGGAAAATAGAATTAGTAAAGCTGGAAAGACATTTTTTTATGAAACTATTTATGTATTGAAACATAGTAAGGTGCACAATACTAAATCAAACTCTAGGATGTCCTGAAACACAGCCAAGAAATCATAGAGTTGAACAAATAAAAATAAAATACTTAATATATAAATAATTGTAATTTTTTAATTAAAAACATTCATAGCAAAAGCTTAAGTAATTGTTCAAACAATATTTCATACGCCAAACATGATGAGTCTTTCCATCCCCTCCCTGCAAGAATCGGGCCCTTGCATAAAGTTATTTTCCTTTTATATAATCAAAGAGTTACATTAAAAAAAAATGTGCCCCCCACCAAAGATAAACTACATCTCCTTAAAACTGGGAAGGAAATGACTCAATATCTTATGAGGATTTTGAAACTTAACTAAAACTTAACAATTTTTAAAAATATTTCATCATTGAGAGAGAACCCAAACATCCTAAAGTGTTATTGTAAGGCATATCAAAACATGTCAATTCATAGAATGCATCTAGAGAAGAATATCATGTGATAATAATGTCACACATCTTCCATTAGATACCTGCAAATAGAAAAGCATATTAAATCAATAACTAATACCCTTTTAAAAAGGAGCTAGGAGGTATTAGATTTTGTAGCTACTCTTAAAACAATCAATATGGAACTAATAAGATAAACAAAATCAAACTAATATGATACTCATGTCTCGCAAAAGATACCAAGACTTCAAACAAGCCAAAAAAATAGATTGGATGTTAAAACTTATGATTGGAAATATTGTTCAAATATGAAATAATCAGAGGCTATAACCACTATTTTGTCTTCACGGATCTTGAGCTTCTTGTATAAATTAATAATTTGGATTTTGTATTGCTTAGTCAATGACTTATTTTGCTTCTGTCACAAAGACATATTTAGAAATCTATGATAAATATCATCCCAAAATGCACCACTAAGAATCTCGTGGTTAGTGGTTGTTCCATATTAAAGAATGAAACCTGCTTGTGGTTTCACATTGCACTTGGGATTTTGTTACATCTCATAATCAAATCTTTTATTTTAGAATAGTGCACTTTCAACCATGACCAATCAAATCATATTGAAGATACTCATAAAAATATGTGTTTATGATTTCTTACGACCATGAAAACCTATGCATGATACTTGATGTTGGACCAATTACACTGTTGAACCTCATAATTGCTTCTTTTTGAAACCCTTTTTCTACCTATTTTACACCTTTTTTATCATCATAATCACTCAATGGGAAATAAATCACAGAATCCATGGCATGGCAGGGATATGAAATTCTTGTATTTCATAAGTTAATAATGTTCTTTATTATTAGTTTAATATTTTTTTTAGCTACCGGATTGGGATGATTATGCAGCGAATGTCAAACTTTGCAACTAAGTCCATTGTTTCATAGGTTATAAGGTGCGAACTAGAGTGAGAAATATATGGGAAGATAGAAACCAATGCACTCTACGATTCCTTCCTACCTTCATGAACCAGATCGATCAAGAAAGCTTCCAGTTACATGGTCAAAGGCAAAAGTCAACTTTGTTAGCTATACATGCAAGCGAGGAATGATATATAGGCTTAACGATTTTCTTTGTTAAATAGAAAATCGTTAGCGAATTTCATTACAATATCTTTCATAGTTAATTTTAGTATTTTGTTAAGTGAATCTAGGCATGAAGCTATGAACATTTAATGCTATGGGCTTTATAAAAAGACTTAGTAAGCAAGAAAAAAAACAGTGATTTTATTATGTGACGGGGAGAACTAAAACTCTGTTTTTAATTCAGTTATAAAGAATCCTTCTTATTTATATGTGTGGTTGATTGTTCAATTGGATCTCGTGACCATCTATTTATGGAGGGCCCCCTCAAGTAGAAAGGTTCTTTTATGTTTGTAAGTGAATTTCCTTATAACATTTTGTAAGTTTATTTTCCAGATGCATCTTGTAGAATTTCCTTATCATTTTCCTTTGTTGTTTTTTGAGTTAAATAGAAGCAGTGTGATTGTCTTATTAACTAATTTTCTTTATTGATTCAGAAGAACATGAATTGTGTTTAGATTTAGATTAAAATTTTAATTCTTAAAAGCAGAGGGTTTGATTACATGTTTTATTCCAAGCAAGAATAATTTATGATTTTGAGCAAGTGAGAACACATTTTAAATTCATTTTGGATTTTCATGCAAAAGTGTGATAGTATGATAGATGATTTGAATCCTTTATAGAATTGAGTTTCTTTCAAATCATAATTTAGACATACAATAGAGAGAGAGAGAGTGTGTGTGATTTTCTGAGTTAAAATTCATTTTACAAGTGTGAGATTGATCTATAATTATGATATTTTCATATGTTGTGTGGATTTCATAATTAGAATTAATTGTCATAAGTGTGGGATTGATTTACCTTTATGTAGAGTTGTGAAAGTTTCTTTTGAAGCAGTTGATAAAAAAGTGTGATCATTTTATTTTCTAGGAGAAACTGTTGTACTCATGTGCATTCCAATAACTTAATTTAGAATCTATATTTCGATAACTCAATTTAATTTAGAGGTGTGAATAATCAAGGACTTCTAGCACTTACAATGCACTTACACTTCATCAGCTTACCATCTCTAGTCGATAATTTATGCAAGTAATTTATAGTTAATTAAATTACCAAACATTTTGGTGTCGTTGTTGGGGAAGTGTAAATAGGAGCCTTTTCTTTTTATAAAAACAAAAAACAAAAAAACAAAAATGATATGCATAGGGAAAGAGATTCTAGAGGTATATTTGTAGGTAGAAGTAAACATTTAATTCCAACAACACCACTCACCCCACCACGACCTCGTTGTGCCACACCACCCACTCCAACTCATATTCCATCATTTGTAGGCAACCATAAACTTCATAAGGTACTTTGATATGTAATCCAACCTAGAGATTCACCAACCTCATCAACTAAAGCAGTAATAGAAGAAGAAGGTCCTACATCCCCAACACAAGGAGTAGTTTTCCTATCTTCAACTGGAGAAATACTTCTAGGAAAAGAGTTAGAGATCCCTAGTGAAGAAGAGGATGAAGAAACTTATTTTAACTTACCATTGATAGAAGAACCAGAAATAGAAGAGCTAGAAGAAGAACCAGAAAACCGAATTTTGGAACCTTATATTAGTTTTGAAGAATCTACAATGGTTGGAGAAGGGGAAGGAGAGGTACATAATGTTAATGGTGAACAACCTAGGATTGGAGGAGGAAGAGGAGGAAATATAGGTATAGGAAGAGGGAGAGGAGGATGTAGGGGAGATCCATAACCCTTTGGATTTCCTATCCTCAATGAAGATACAACAGCTATAATGAAAACATCTCACCCTCCATCCTTCCAAACTTTTATGGATTAAGAATTGAGGATAGTGAAACATTTCTCTTCGACTTTGAAGTCTTGTGTAAATATTATGATTATTTGCTTGACCCTCAAAAGTTGAAATCATTTCCAACAACTCTTAAGCATGCAGCATTAAAATGGTTCATGGGCTTATGAGCACACTCTATAAGAACATGGGAAGAAATGAAAACTACATTCTTAGAGACATATAAGTATTATTGTATGCCTCATAGTCTTAAGGATGAAGTCTTTAAAATGGTGTAGAAAGAAGATGAAAATCTTGAAGATTTCATTGAAAGATTTGTTTATAATGTTAAAAGAGCTCAAATGAACTAGATGAAGAAACTTTGAAAGCTCTCTTATTAAAATCCATCAGAGATGTGTGTATTGATCTCCTCAATTTGATGGGTAAGGGAGATATTTATCAGTTATCATTTGGAGACATTTGTGAGTTATGTGTACACATTTCAAGAGGTAAGGCAAGAACTGGGAAAAATCCAAGAGATCCTCTCATGTCTAGGATGAATAAGTCTGTAGCTGGGACTATAATTAGGGATGAATTAGGTAATTCGCTTGACAACTTTAAAACATACATTTTGGGAAGTTAGTGAAGAAATGGATACCCTTAAAGTGCAAAACAAGCAAAATGTTGAAAATGTTGCGTTGTCAATTTTTTGTCCCAAATGTAGAAAGAAACATGCTCTGAGAGAATTCCCTCTTGATTTAAAAGTGTAGAAACCTATGTTATATGTGCAAAAGATCATGATACAAAAGAATTTCCTTCAATACCAGGCCTTAAAGCAGTTTATCAAGAGGAAATGGTACCAGATCAGATAGATCCCCTCTATTTTATTGTGAAGAGACCATGGAAAAATTCACAACCAAATATGACTCAAGGATTTAACACTCAATCATTTGCACAACAATCACAAGACAATTGGACTCCACCCATGCCTTGGCAATCTTGGCCTCAACCTTGGGCACAACGATGGAAAAATACTTATGGAAAATATACTCAATATCAACAACCTTATCCTATTTTTCCACCACAATATTTTCCTCAACATGTTCAACCAAATCAACCTCAGAATCGAAATCCACAACTTTCATTACCATTTCTGCAAAGACCAAATCAATTTCCTACTCAACCAATTCCAAATCCAAATAATAATACAAATTCACAACCTATTTATAATATGTAAGGACGGAATTTCCAAACTTACATGATAACTCCACTAGATCTAAACAATGTCCAACTCAAATCTAGTAGAGTATTGGAAAAGAAGTCCCCGAAAGTTGTTATTCAGGAATATGAAGAAGAGAATGCCTCTGAAAAAAGAGGAGCCTCTCAATGAAAAAGAAAAACTTCAAAAACAAGTCACCCCTACACATTTTGATGACATTCCAACTCCTATTATGGAGAAACCTTCAGTATTTGTTTCAAAACCACCTTTTCCTCAAAGATTAAAAATTGATGAAGGGGTTGAAAAACAAATTATATTTCTTGATTATGATATGTTAGATGAGCTAAAGAATGTTTGTATAGAAATTCCTTTGCTACAATCCATTAAGGAAATACCTATTTTTGCAAAGACAATTAGGGAGTTGAGTATTAAAAGATTAGGGAGAAAGAGAAAATAACTTAAAATAATTCAGTTAGTTGGAAAAATTGTAGATATCATGATGGGAAAAATAGCAATTCAGAAATACCTTGATCTAGGAAGTCTCATTGTGAAAATACGTATCAATGGTATTGAAATTCCAAATACATTGATTGATTTAGGAGCTGCTATAAACATCACGAGTAAACAAAATATGAATCAATAGAAACTTTATAATCTTCAATATACACCTACATTATTGCAATTAGTAGATAGATATATTATTAAACTAGATTGTGTATTAGAAGACATATTTGTATCCTTAGATTCTTGGGAGTATCCTATTGATTTTATGATTCTAACACCCAAGAGTAATTTAGGAGGACATCCATTGATTCTAGGAAGACCATGGTTAGCTACAACTGATACATTTATATGTTGTAGATCTGGTAATATGTTTATTTCTTATGGAACTTCAACAAACAAATTCACATTATATCCTCCTTTAAAAACAACAATAAAAGTAGAAAGTGAAGAATGGATAGAAGATGATATTGATATACAACCAATCTTTATTATTTCACATATGGATGAGAAGATCAAATTTTGAATTTAATAGAAAATAACGAGTCTTCCTCATATTATGAATCTAATCAAAGTTTTCAAGAACAATACAACATTGAATATTTATCATCTTGTCAATTACCTTTACATTCTATCGAAAATTTTGGCAACTATTCAATATAAATTTTTCCAGAAAAAACTTTGAATATCAATAATAATCTCGAAGAATTTCAAAAGAAAGATTTAATGAAGATGTTAAAATAACATTACTCTGCTTATGCATGGGAATATACTGACATGAAAGGAATTGATCCTAATATTTGTATATATCATATTTACATTGAATAAAATGTTAAACGGATCTAATAGCCTCAGAGAAAAATGAATCCAAATTTGAGAGAAATTGTTAAAGAGGAATTACAAAAATTGTTAAATGTGAATTTCATTTATCCAATATCAGATAGCTAGTGGGTTTCACCATTGGTAATTGTTCCTAAAAATAATGGAAAATGGAGAGTATGCATTGACTATAGGGCATTGAATAAAGCTACCTTAAAATATCACTTTCCACTTCCTTTCATAGATCAAGTTTTAGACACATTGGGAGGAAAGAAATATTTCTCATTTCTAGATGGTTTTATTGGATATAACCAAATCCAAGTAGCTCCAGAAGATCAAGATAAAAGCACTTTTACCTGTCCATGGGGAACCTATGCTTACTGAGTACTTCCTTTTGGGTTGTGTAATGCACTTGCAACATTCCAAAGGGTAATTTTAGAAATTTTTCTGATCTAATTCATGATTGTGTGGAAGTTTACATGGATAATTTTACAGTTTATGGAAATTATTTTGAAGAATCTCTTAAAAATTTGGAAAAAATTATCATTAGATGTAAGGAAGCAAATCTCTCATTAAGCCATCAAAAAAAAATTATGACGTTTACCGAGGGGATTGTTTTAGGACACCATATTTCATGAAATGGAATTAGAGTGGGCACATCTAAAGTAGAAGTTATTTCTAAATTGCCAATTCCAACTTGTCAATGAGATGTTAGAAGTTTTCTTGGTTTTACTGGTTACCAAAGAAGATTCATAGAAAACTTTACAAAAATTGCATCTCCACTGTTTAAATTTCTCACAAAAGATTGTGAATTCAATGGGAGTTTTGATTGCCAAAAATCCTTTGAAACATTCAAAGAAAAAGTTTCTGAAGCACCTATTCTAAGAGGGCCAAATTGGAAATTACCTTTTCACATTTCAATAGATGCTTCAGATACAGCATTAGGAGTTGTACTAGGACAAAAATATTTAACTCCTTATGCCATTTATTATATCAGTAAAACATTTACTCATGCAGAGTTAAACTATATTGTAACAAAAAAGGAGTTGTTCGTTGTCATGCCATCAACAAATTCAGACATTATATCCTTGGCTATGAAACCTTTGTACATACTAATCATTCTACAATTAGGTACTTAATGAATAAACCAATTACTAATGGCAAAATTACCAGATGGTTATTGTTTTTACAAGAATTCAATATTACTATTTTGGATTGACCTAGAAAACAAAATACCGTTGTTGACTTTCTATCTAGGATTCAAAATGATAATAATGATGTACCTGTAGAAGACATTTTTCCTGATGAATATTCATTTTCATTATCTACTAAATCTCCTTGGTTTGCAGATATTGCTAACTATTTGTCTACAAGGATGTTACCATTATATTTGTCTCCTCGAGAGAAAAGAAAGGTAATTCAAATTAGTGCATCTTACCATGGTTAAATGGATAATTGTACAAAACAATGCCAGATCTGATTATTCAAAGATGTGCCAGAGAAGATGAAGTACCATGAATAACGAAAGCTTGTCATGATGAGCCATGTGGAGGACACTTTGCTGATAAAAGAACTGCTTACAAAGTCCTTCTCTTAAGATACTATTGGCCTTCCCTTTTCAAGGATGCAAAAGAATATGTAAAGAGACATGATAGTTGTCAAAGAATGGGGAAACATGTTCTTTCAGATAAAATGCCTCTGCAACCTCAGGTACTCATTGAACCTTTTGAGAAATGGACTCTAGATTTTTTTGGTCCAATTAGTCCACCATCTAGACAAAAAAGGTACATTCTTGTTTGCACTGATTATGTTACAAAATGGGTAGAAGCTAAAGCACTTTCTTTTGCAACTCAAAATGTTGTAGTTTCATTTCTTTTAAAGGATATTTTTACTCGTTTTAGTGTCCTAAGGGAGATTGTGATAGATCAAGGAACTCAATTTACATCCAAGTCGGTACAAAATATAATGGAGGAATATAAAATCAAATATCGGAAGTCCACTCCATATCATCCATAGGCAAATGGGCATGTGGAATCCACCAATAAAGTAATTGAAGCAATTCTTACTAAGATTGTGCATCTGCATATAAGAGACTAGGTAGAAAAGCTTCCAGAAGCTTTATGGGCATATCGTACCATATGGAGAAACACTATATGACATACTCCCTTGATCTGATAATCACCCTATGAGTGACCTCAGTTGAAGATTTATTAAACAAAAGGTATTACAGACTCATGTGCTTGTGTGTGTTTTCTGTTATTGTAACAACGGATCGATCAGATTGCTAATACGCATACATTTTAAATTGAAAGACAACAGAGAAATATAGTAAGGAACACAAAGACACAAACAGTTTTTAAAAAGGAGTTCACCCTATTCTCTAGGGCTATGTCTCCGGTCCAGCTTCAGTGGTGGCCTTGTTTTATTTGTCTTACAGCAGAGAAATTACATTGCAGGGACTCAATATGAGTTTTCCTGACAACAGATTTTGCTTGGCAAGGTGGTTCTTAGATTCCCCAAGCCACTCAGAGTACATAGACTCTTGTTCTTCCTACTAGCTCTGTGACCCTTGGCCTATAGTGGAAAGAGCCAAATGTGATGCTCAGTCGGGACAGATTCCTCTATGGGAAGGCTTGAATATTCAAGCTCTTTGGTGCTCAATGCTGCCTATGGTCAGCTCAGCCCTCTGTCTCCTCTGCTTGGCTTTACTATTATCTGTGTTCAATCCTCCTCTCAGGGTTCACTATTCACTGTCTCTCTGGTCGCTTGGACTTCTCTCCAAATCCTCCAACTCCATTCGACTGTCTCCATTCATGGCTTTAACCATTTGACCCCTATGGTTGTTCGATTCCTCTCCCGCCTGCATTGATTCACCTTCTACAGTTGTGCTTGGCATTCCCTATTCAGCGTCAGCATGACACTTAGGGAGTGCCACATGTCCCCATCTAACTTGTGCCAGCATGCTTCATTGGCTCATTTCTTCGGTTATGTCATGGGTACGTTCTTTCTCCACCATGGCAGTCAAATGGATTCCAAATCCTTTTTAAATCACAGCTTATATCCCTGTCGATTCCGCTTCTTTCATCGGGCGCAATCTCAGCCATCTAATCTGGGCTCCTCCAGATCCAACGTCATACGCACGTTGAGCGCGGCTGACTGGCTCGACCATTAGCGTGTGATCACGACGGTTTTTCTCTCACCTTCGCTACCACGTGTCGATCGTTGAGTGGGATTGCTCCACTCTCCTCAAAAACCTCTTACCATTCAACAGCACCCCGATCAATACCGCCAATTTTCAAGAGCACGAGTCCCGCCTTTGTCCTTTAGCACTTTTACTTCTCCGCCCTCAGTTCTCCGGCTCCCTATGTGATCAAGTGCTTAAGGCTCCCCCATTTCAGCCCTGTTTGCCCAGCGATGCACGATTAGCGCATCAAAATTGCCTCCTTTTCCTGATCTGGAGCTCCCAGGGGCTGTTTTGACCTCCTGTGCAGTCTCCATGGGCCTCGGTCAGCATGCTTTGACCAGGGTCCTCGTCGTTCTGTGTCGGCTACCATGGCCACTAGTTCAGGGTGTTTTTGATGTCGTTTTGCATTTCATTAAAGATTTGTTTAACTCGATACAGTCAAAGTTCTTGATAGCCTTTTGTGGATCCAATTTGGATCATGGCCTTCCTACTGAAAAAGCTTTTGTACCACCAAAAATTGGTTTTCTTCAAGCATCGACTAAGTGAGGAAACTGTTGTCTCACTTGTCCAATCTCAATCCACTTTGCGCTGCTCCGTTTCGAACCTTTAAGCCCAATCCTAAGGTATTCCACCTGTCCACTGTGTGTCGTCCTTACCTTCATGTCCAACACTGTGTCTTCTTGTAACTCATTAAGGTATTTAGGTAGCAGGTTGTCAACAGAAGGTAATTGACTCTACTCTTCAGGGTCCTCAATCATTCAAGGTCCAAACAACCTCAAGCAATATGCATCCAGGACTGAGTAGATGTGCATGTAAGCTAGCAGATCAAGGCGAAAAGCATTCTCACCAATCCTCTCAAGTATCCTGAAGGGTCAATACCTGATAGGTTTTAGATTTTTACCTTCACCTTGCATTCTGTCCTTGCTAATATATAGACAGAATTGGTCTCCAACTTGAAAACTATGCTCCATCTGATGCTTATCATGCCTAGCCTTGTACTTGGCCTGGCTCTTTTCCAGCTGTTCCTATACTACCTGGTGGATCTCCTGGATCTGTTCAATGTACCTAGTTGCCTTGTCCACATCATTGTGTCTATCAACCATGGTATCTTGACCAAAGACAAAATCCAAAGGATACCTTGGTATGAGACCAAAACAGGTCTCAAAAGGAGATATCCGTGTAGAAGAGTGTTTGGCTCTATTGTAAGCATGTTGCACATAGCACAAGTGCTCATCCCAAAGCTTAGGATGTTTGCTGCAATATCCTCTAAGTAGCTGGATCACCGTCCTGTTAACTACTTCTGTCTGGCCATCTGTTTGTGGATGAAAAGTTGTGCTTTTCTTTAATTTGGTGTCCATTACTTCCCACAGACTTGACCAAAACTTCCCCACAAATTGGGTGTCTCGATCAGATACTATAGAAGTGGGTAATCCAAAATGAACCCATACATGTTCAAAGAATAACTTTGTAGTTTGTTCAGCTTTAATCTGTTTACTACAGGGTATCAAAATACACATTTTTCTAAACCTGTCCACAACAACAATAGATAGTCATGACCTTTCCTAGATTTAGGCAGTCCTCCAACAAAATCCATGGAAATGCTTTCCCAAGGGTGAGAAGAAACTGGCAAGGGAGTGTACAAGCCTAGTTTCCTATTGCTGGGCTTGCTTTTACCACACATGGCACACCCCTTTACATATCTAGAAATTGTCTCACTCATTCTCAGCCAATAGCAGAACCTTTGCAGCTATGCAACTATTTTGCTTACCCCAAAGTGACCTGATATTAGAGAAGTGTGTGCTTCCCTAATTATCTTTGCTCTCTCAGTTTGTGGAATGCAAAGTTTCCCACAATGATATAAGAGTCGGTCCTTCACATGATAGTCCAATTCTTCTACTCTTTTGCCTTGACTCAAAGTTGCATATACATCTTTAAAGTCCATATCCTAAGCATACTGTTCTTTGTAGCTTTCATGCATCATGGAATTATGCTTAAGTATGGTAGATGCATTTATAATGGGTCGAGATAACATATCTGCAACCTTGTTATGTCTGCCCTTTTTATATCTGATGACTAAATGAAACTATTGTAGAAACCCCATCCATCTGTAATGTTATGATTGCTGCAATTTAGTTTGGGATTGTAGGTATTGAAGTGGCTGATGATCAGTATGTATTACTATTTCTTGCCCATTAAATAATGTTTCCACTTTTTCACACTCTGAACTAATGCATACAATTTTTTATCATATGTAGGATAGTTAACTACTGTAGGATTAAAAGTCTCAGAATGATAACATATCGGTTTTTCATGCTGTGTCAACATTGCTCCCATGGCATAGTCCTGGCATCATTTTGGATCTCAAATGGTCTTTGTAGATCTGGCAGTGCTAGTACAGGTGATGTACTAATTTTTTCTTTCAAGGTGTCGAAGGCTTTCTGCTGTTTGCCTCCCCACTGAAACACCTTGTTCAATCATGTCAAAGCATGTAAGGGAGCTGCAATTGAGGAAAAAATTGAAATGAACTTCCTCCAATACTGTGATGCTCCTAACAAGCTTCTCACTTCTGTAGCAAACTTGGGTTTAGGCCAGTTCATGGTGACTGCCACTTTAGAGGGATCTATTTTCAATTCACCCCCCCCCTAATATATAACTGAAATGATTTAGAGAGGTTTTGCCAAATTCACATTTGGAGAGTTTAACATAAAGTTTTTCTCTTTTCAAAACATCTAATGTCTG
>APFE030598258.1:67004-91112 GCA_000404065.3 Pinus taeda
TTCAACCCACTTGGTGACATATTTTGTTGCCACCAAAATATATGTTTTCTAGTTTGATGATGGGTTAATTGGTCCAACAAAATCAAGGGCCCATTGCTCGAATGGTTCGATGACTAGCTGTGGTTTCAGAGGCATCTCATCAGACTGACCAGGGCATCCTGCTCTCTGGCAACTGTCACAGGCTTGGACGAATTTCTTTGCATCTTTGAAAATCGTGGGCCAATAATACCCTGTTTACAGCACTTTATGTCTAGTTCTGCGATCGGCGAAATGTCCGCCACATGATTTGTCATGGCAGGATTTTAAAATGTCAAAGATTTCATCTTCTCGAACACATCTCCTGATATGCATGTCTGCCCCTGTGTGGAACAAATAGCCCCCAATCCAAGAACATGGAGCACTCTGTTGAACAATCTGTTTCTGCTCATTAGGGGTTAGATGCTTTGGTAATTTACCTATTGCTAGGTAATTGGAAACATTAGCATACCAGGGTGTTTGAACAGCCATAGCAAACAGATGCTCATCCGGAAATTGATCTTCAACTACTACCGCATCGATTGGCTTTGGCATTCTTGAGAGAAGATCAGTTATAGGATTTTCTTTTCCAGGTCGATCCTTGATTGTAATATCAAATTCCTGCAATAAAATCGGCCATCTAGTTATTCTGCCATTTATGATAGGCTTGTTTGCTAAATATTTTATGGCAGAATGATCTGTGTACAAGATAGCAGGATATCCAGTAATGTAATGTCTAAACTTATTGACAACATGTATTACAGCTAGAAATTCTTTTTCAGTAACAGTGTAGTTTAATTCAGCGGGGGATAAATTTTTACTGATGTAATAAATTGCATGTGGTTTTTTATCCTCTTCCTACCCAAGGACTGCTCCAATGGTTGTATCTGAGGCATCAGATGATATCTGAAATGGAAAATCCCAATTTGGTCCTTGAAGGACTGGGGCTGTGGACACGAGCTTTTTTAGATCCTTGAAAGCATGTTCACATTTTTCTGCCCAAAGAAAATCAATGTTACCAGTTAGTGCATACAAAGGTGCAGCAATATGCGAATAATGTTCTATAAATCTCCTATAATAACCAGAAAATTCAAGAAAATTGCGTACCTCCGTTTGAGTGGTAGGAGTGGGAATAAGCAAAATTATTTGGATTTTGGCTGGGTCTACCTGAATTTCAGCTGCTGAAATATAGTGTCCTAGGATAAGTCCTTCCGTCATCATCATACAACATTTTTCATGGCTTAAACAAATCCTGGTAGCAATGCAGCGTTGTAGGAATTTTTCTAGTGTATCTAGTGCTGGATCAAAATCATCTCGATATGGTGTAAAGTCATCCATGTATACTTCAAGTCCTTCATTTATGAAGTCTACAAAAATGTTTAGGATAGCCCTTTGGAATGTGGCAGGAGCATTGCATAAGCCAAAAGGTAGAACTCGGTAGGCAAATGTTCCCCAAGGACAAGTAAAAGTAGTTTTGTCTTGGTCTTCAGGGGCAATTTGAATCTGATTGTATCCACTGAAGCCATCCAAGAAAAAAAAGAATTTATCCCCTGCCAAAGTGTCTAATACTTGGTCGACGAATGGGAGAGGGAAGTGGCCTTTTTGTGTTGCTTTATTTAGCTCTTTATAGTCCACACAGATTCTCCATTTCCCATTATTTTTTGGTACCACCACAAGCGAAGAGACCCATTTACTATCAGAGATAGGATAGATGAAATTGACATCTAAAAGTTTTTGAAGTTCAGCTTTTACCACATCTTTTAGATGAGAATTTAGTCTCCTCCGAGGCTGACGAACAAGTCTCGCATCTTTTTCTATATAAATGTGGTGTGTACATAACTGGGGGTCAATTCCTTTTATATCAGGGTAGTCCCATGCAAATGCTTCTTTATATTTCCTTAACACATGGATGAGCTTCATTTCTTGTTCGGATGTGAGGTTGGCATTAATGTTTAAGGTTTTTCCTGGTTCAATTTCCATAGTTTTACTATTTGCAATAGAGGTAACAGGTATTGTATGATCATGTGTATCTTTAAGAGGATCTTCTTCTAATTCAATATCAAATGTTGCTTTTATCATGTGACATTGTGTGCGGGATGTGAGTTTAGTTTGACTAATGAAATTATTAATGGCATCGTCTTCTGTTTGGTCTTTGAAATCAAGTGCCTCTTGTATAGTTAATGGAGATCTAATGTTATCAGTAAGGTATGATACAGGGTGCCTATTAGTTTTGATTATTGTGACACTTGGCTGCGCTGGAGGATATAGAACTAAGTTCTTGATATCTGCTCCTCTAGTTATGGTCATATTTCCTTGCTGACAGCTAATATAAGCATCAGTAGTGGCAAGCCAATGTCTACCTAAAATCAATGGATGTCCATCAAGTCGGGTTTAGGGATTTATTATCAGAAAATCGATTGGATATTCCCAGGAGTCAACAGAGACCATGACATCATGTAGTGTACCCTCTAGCCTAACCATGGATCGGTCAGCCAATTATAGCAAAGTAGAAGTGGGTTCTACAAATTTAATGCCTAGCTTTTGGCAAGTAGTGGTTGTTAAGATATTGATTGCAGCTCCTAGATCAACTAAGGCATTGGAAAGGGTCTGACCATAAATTTGCACAGTTACTATTGGATTTCCTAAGTCTTTGTATTTAATGGGTGTTTCTTTTCCTGATAGTAAGTCAGATAGAGTGCCGACTACCTGGACTCTTGGATTATTTGTTATATTCCTCCTTGGTTTCTTTATACATAATTCTTTGATAGTTCTTGCATATATCGGAATGTCTTGAATGGCTTGGAGGAATGGAATTTTTATGTACAAATTTTGTAATTCTCCCAGAATGTTAAAATCAGGATATTGTATAGGTCGAGGTATGACTAATCGTTTTGGGAACGGGGGAGAGGATGTGGTTGCTTGGTTATGAGTTTGTTGTTTATTCACATCCTCTTCTTGTAACATATGTTCTTTGGGTAACTGATTTTCAACCTGAATTGTCTTATCTCCCTTGGTTTCAATGATACGCCCAGATCTTAACTGAATATCGTTACACTCCCTCAGATTGGTTCCTATTTATGGTGTTTCTATGATTTGGAAAGATTGGACCGGTCTGTTATTTGGATTGGGGTTGGGTTGGGCTGGGAGTTGCAGTCTCAAATTAGACTGGGGATTTTGTTGTAAGGCTGGCAGTGTAGGTTGAGGGAGCGGAATGGTTCCTACTAGCTGATGCATTGGTCTCTGCCAGTTTGTCTGCCAGGCTGAACTTTGTGAAGTAGGGGGAGTCCATTGTGGTGGGTATGCATTACTTTACCAATATGGTGGGGTATAAGGAAGATTCGGCCAACCTAGTTAGTTTGCCTTATTCAGTCACGGGGTGGAGGATGGAAACGACTATGGTGGCCAGTTTGGAAACGGGGATTGAAATTGACTTTGCCACATATTATATTGTTGAGCATTATACTGTGGAGGCTGAGAAAAAGAAGTTGGGTCTGGAAACATACCATATTGTCGCGGCTGCCATTGATGGCACTGGTTGAGCAAATACACCGATTTTGGCTCTTCTTTTGCTTCCTTATATACTGCTTTTAATCTAGGAAGTGAGGGACAGTTTTCCGTAAGGTGATCTTTTGTGCAGATGACACATGTTTGTACTGCATCCAGTGGACACTCCTTATGGCTATGCTTTTTCCTACATCGGGGACAGAAGATTGCCAAATTCTGTTCTGCCTCCATTTGCTTCTGTTTGGCATGCATAATATCAAGTTGTGTAGTTAGTGTCCCTAGTATATCAGTTTTAAAATTTTCCAATAAATTTCCAATTTCTACACGCGTTACTCCTTCTGTTGAAATTTTATTATCTCTTACAAACCGATCATGTTCTGCCGGTTTTACTCTTGTGCTACCTCTCAAACTCCTGATGCATAAATCAATAATGTCAGCAAAATGTTCTTGATAAATATCTCCTTTTCCCATGATGTTTAATGTTTCAATACATTTTTCTTTCATGCCCCTTATTAATGTTGTTTTTAACACATTATTAGGTAAAGGCAGTGATGCATAAGGATATCTTTGAAGATTATACTGAAAACATTCCACATACTCCTCTAATGTTTCGTTTGGTCTAGCTATCATCTCGAATATTTCGTCCTTCAGTTCTCTAAACCTGCAATAGTCCTGATATTTTCTTAGAAAAGATTCCTTCATTTGATCCCAGTTATTTATAACCCTGCCACCTAATTGCATAAACCATCTTAAAGCAGCCCCTTTTAGTGTAGAGGGAAATAGTTTCAGTTTCTGGGGGTCGGTGGTGTAATCATATCCCCTACACAACACATCGAATTCTAATAGAAATGCATTCGGATCTTCTGATGTAAGACCGTCGAATGTAGGGATATGTTGAAGAGGGATTCCTTTCATAGGCGCATTTGCTGTAGAATCCACTATGGGGTATTCTAATGTAGAGGTTTGGGTGTTTGGCTGGTTTTGAGCCATTTGGTCGAATATATGCCAATAACCTTCTGGGATATCTAGAAGGGTATTCCTAGGTTGAAGGGGAATGGTTTTAACAGGAATAGT
This sequence comes from Pinus taeda, assembly GCA_000404065.3. Lineage (NCBI taxonomy): Eukaryota > Viridiplantae > Streptophyta > Pinopsida > Pinales > Pinaceae > Pinus > Pinus taeda. The sequence goes on from APFE030598258.1 coordinate 71,598, forward strand.
TTTAATAGCACTTCTTCTATCTGAGATAATGAGAGTGCCTAATGTCTGAGGAGATTGAGTTTCTTCAAAGATGATTTTTGCAGCACTTCCTTTGTCTGGGTTGTTCAATGGCTGAGTTGTCTCAAGAGGAGATCTCAGTTCCTCGGTTTCCCCTGTCTCTCCTCCTCCTTCACAAAGATTATTGAATTCCCTTCCTGCAATAGTTCTGGAGTAGAATTTTCAATTTCTTGAAAGTCATTCTCTTCAGTTTGGCTATGCACCTCAACAAAGGCTACAGATGGTGACCCTGTGGCTTGAAGGAAACTAGTAAGTTGTCTAGAAATAACTTTTCTAGGTCCTACTGAGGGCTGAGATTCTGCTTTCTTGAAGATTTCGTCTATGAAAGGTTGGTAGGCCAAGGGTCACTGGCCCCTTAGCTTTTTCTGGCTTGGGTAGAGGTTTGGAATTCTTTTCTGGATTTTCCTGCTTAGTCATGCACACAAATTAACTACTAAATTCTACCCAAACAAAATAGTAGCAAATCTGTAAGAAAGCGGGCAGAGGAGCAGGGCTGTTACATGCTCCACACATAGGTTCTTGCCTTCCGTTTTTAAAACCCAATTCTTCCCTAGCAGGTTCATACACTACTCTGAAAAAAAAAAAAAAAAAAAAAAAAAAAAAAAAAAAAAAAAAATAAAAAAAAAAAAAAAAAAAAAAAAAAAAATGGCTACACTCTTTCCCCAGCAACGGCGCCAAAATGTCAAGCTATAAAAAGGGTCTCTTCCACCTCTAATTACCTCACATTAATATGCCAATCTAGGAATGTTTTGTTATTTCAAAGAGTGTCTCAGTCTGAGGCTATCATTTGCCAGAGTAATGCTAGTAGTACAGTGTTCGAAAATACAAGAGTAAACAGATGCTTGTTTACAGCTAACTACTTCAAAAGATTAAACCACACATTTAGAAAACTAAGCAATTTATCAGTCAAGGGTTTAGTAGTAATAACTCATCCCTTTGTAAACTGATGGAAAAGGAAACCAGAGAACAGATCGTGGATCTGGGAGCTGGACAATAGATGTCAGTGCTCACTACAGCATGGGATCATTCTTCACACCAAAATAACAAATGACAAGAAATGAAATGGAACAACAATTAAGAAATAGAACATCAAACCCGAAATGGAACAGCAGTTAAGAAATTGTAATGGCAACTAAGTCTAAAAAGCAATAACACCTTAATCTATAAGATCAAATGCCAGGAATCAAACAACAATCCTTTACTCTTAAGGGCGGATTGAACAACACACCAAAATGGAACAACGCTGATTAATGATGAATTATAGAATAGCGCTTGAAAACCATATATACACACGACACACTTTAATAGTAATCTGATCCAGTTATCAATCTCAGTACGACTGCATTTCAAAATAGAACAGCATTGTTTATAGATCCAACAATCACAAAGAACATAACTCCCAAGATGAATTCTGTAATGTCAATGAACAAGTGCACAGCACAAAGGCTCTGTAATTAAACAGTAACAATATTCTGTAAAGATTAGCAGTATTATATCAACACCTAAAAGAACAGTGATAAGATGCAAAGTCAATACAATAGTTCTGTCTTTAGAAACCTTAATAAATTAAACATAGCAGAGCATGTGATGTAACTCACAAAACACATCAGATTACCAAATAACATCAATAAGCAAACCATGCATAAACCAAACGTAATAGTACAGGAGCAAGTGTCCTCTAGGGCCCGGCCCTTAGCCTCCAGGGGTACACCGCTTGAAGTTATTCCAAACTCAAAGGTGAAATAGTAACCAAGTTTGTATTAATGCATAAAGAGGAATTACAATAGATCAGTTCTTAACGAGACTTGATGATCAAAGTTTTGATCTTAAAGGAAATTACATAAAACATAACAAATTCTAACTCCCCTTCGAGCTAACAGTGCTGCCTCTTTTATAATGGTGAAGGCAGAGATATCTAAGTGTAGAAATAGTAAAAGCAGCGATCCCTCAGGATCAAGGATCCTGAGGGATTTGCCAAACCGTTAGTCCTCAGTGATCTCTTTTCTCTCCTGCGTCGAGCTGATATCTCCACTTCCTTTCCAGGGCTGATTCACTTTGATTTGCTTTGCCTTGTTTACATACTGTTTCCTGTCAAAGGGACAGTGGTTAACCCATCCTTGTCCTTTCCTTTGGAACGGCAACTTCTCGTTTTTCCTTCTTTCTGCATAAGGAAATGACAATTGTCAGTGTTTTCGTCTTGCATATTAATCTCACATGTTTTATTACAATTTCATATCGTTTTCTTAGTTCATGATGCAAAAGGTTTGTAAGTTCTAATGAAAAGATGCTAAAATAATTACCAAAAACATACCTTCTTTAGTACTCCACGGTTGTTAATCCCAATTTCTTTACAATTGCTTAGGAAATTAGATTTACTTATGAGCCACTATCAAACAAAGTATCAATCTTTTGATTTTTGGAAATAGCTCGAATATGGAAAAGCTCATACCTTTTTCTCTCATGTTCTTCATCAATAAAATATTGAGCAGAATTACTAGTAGATGCTTCCGAATTCTTACCTTTTATACCTGTGACTGCAATGATTGTTTCATCTCCCGAGTCTGACCCCAAATCTTGTTGAATAGCTGCAGTAGTCTTCTTCTTCTTGCCCTCGAACTTCTTAGGTCTTAGCTCTGGATGTAGAATCCAACAACGCTCATCATCATGCCCCTCCTTTTTACAGTGAGTGCATGAAGCTTTGCCTTTTTGTGCAGTGTTAGCCTTCCTTGCTTTCCACTTCTGCTTTCTTTTCTCCTTGCTCTTGCTTATTGTGGGTTGGGATGGTCCCCCAACTTCTGGATTTCCATTCTTTCCTCTAGCTTCTAGATGAGTAGCTTGTATAGATATCTCATCTATACTAGTGGGATTAAACATGAGGATGGTATGCCTCATGTAGCTGTGTAGACCACCAATGTACTTCAAAAGAGTTTCTAGTGAGTCTAATGAGATACCCAACATCAATGCTCTCTTTCTAAATTCTTGAGTATACCCTTGTACACTTTTCCCTTTCAACTTCCGAAGAGTTTGCCAACTCATCATGGCTTGTTGCATGTAGGCCAATGGATAGAACTACTTTTTGATTGCAGTAATAAATTCACTCCAGCCAGAGATGGTCTTACCATGTCTTTTCATATCAGCTTGGGTTCTGCCTTCCCACCAAACCAAGGCAGTGCCTCCTAGGCATAGGCTTGCCAGCTGAATCTTACTCTTGTCTGAGTCTATGTTTTGTACTCTGCAATATACATCAATTTGTATAATCCAGTTGTCCAACTTTTTAGCATTTAGCTCTCCATCATATATAGGCAAACCAAATTTGACATCCAGTTTAATCAAGGATGCTCTCTTATTATGCATAGGGTTACTAGGATGTGTAGGAAAGCTTTCTTCTTTTCCCTTTCCTTTTGAGTGGTCATGGGCATGAGATTCATCTTCTTCTTTATCTTGTTTAGAGCCTGATGAATCTTCATCCTTATGCTTTCTAAAGTTCCTATACATTTCTTCTACCATAGACTTTATAACTAGGAAACTTTCTATGAATTGAGGGTCTGGCCCTATAGAACCTTCTTCTGGCATTGTCTTCCGAGAATAGACTCTCCCAATTTCAATATTAGTTTCCACCAACTCTCCTTCTCCTAGTTTGAGCTTTGATCTAGTGAGCATTCACATCTAAACCAACACAAGCTTGTCTAACCTTATAGCCTTGAGCTCTGATACCACTTAATCTAATAATCACCCTATGAGTGACCTCAGTTGAATATTTATTAAATAAAAGGTATTACAGACTCATGTGCTGGTGTGTGTTCTGTGTTATTGTAACAACGGATCGATCAGATTGCTAATACACAGACATTTTAAATGGAAAGACAGCAGAGAAATACAGTAAGCAACACAAAGACACAAATAGTTTTTAATAAGGAGTTCACACTATTCTCCAGGGCTACATCTCCGGTCCAGCTTCAGTGGTGGCCTTGTTTTATTGTGTCTTACAACAGAAAAATTACATTGCAAGGACTCAATATGAGTTCTCCTAACAGCAGATTTTGCTTGGCAGGGTGGTTCTTGGATTCCCCGAGCCACTCAGAGTACACAAACTCTTGTTCTTCCTACCAGCTCTGTGACCCTTGGTCTATAGTGGAAAGAGCCAAATGTGATGCTCAGTCTGGACAGATTCCTTTATGGGAAGGCTTGAATCTTCAAGCTCTCTGGTGGTCGATGCTGCCTGTGGTCAGCTTGGCCCTCTGTCTCCTCTGCTTGGCTTTACTGTTCTCTGTGTTCAATCCTTCTGTCAGGGTTCACTGTTCACTGTCTCTCTGGTCACTTGGACTTCTCTCCAAATCCTCCAACTCCATTCGATTGTCTTTGTTCATGGCTTTAACCATTCGACCCCTATGCCTCTTCGGTTCCTCTCCCGCCTGCATCGATTCACCTTCTACAGTTGTGTTTGGCATTCCCTGTTCGGCGTTAGCATGAGCGCTCAGGGAGTGCCACGTGTCTCCATCTAACTAGTTCCAGCATGCTTCATCGGCTTGTTTCTTCGGTTATGTCATGGATATGTTCTTTCTGCACCGTGGCGGTCAAACGGATTCCAAATCCTTTTTAAATTGCAGCTTATTTCCCTATTAATTCCGCTTCTTTCATTGGGCACAATCTCAGTCGTCCGATCTGGGCTCCTCCAGATCCAATGTCATACGCACATCGAGCACAGTTGACTTGCTCGACCGTTAGCGCTCGATCATGGCAGTTTTTCTCTCACCTCCGCTGCCATGTGTCGATCGTTGAGTGGGATCGCTCCGCTCTCCTCCAAAACCTCTTACCATTCAATGGCACCCCGATCAATACCACCGGTTTTCCAGAGCATAGGTCCCGCCTTTGTCCTTTAGCGCTTTTGCTTCTCCACCCGCGGTTCTCCAGCTTCCGTTGTGACCGAGTACTTAAGGCTCCCCCATTCCGGCCCTGTTTACCCAGCAATTCACGATTAGCACATCAAAATCGCCTCCTTTTCCCGATCCAGGGCTCCCAGGGGCTATTTCGACCTCCTGCTAGTCTCCATGGGCCTCGATCAGTGCGCTTTGACCGGGGTCCTCGTCATTCCGTGCTGGCTGCCATGGCCACTAGTTCAGGGTGTTTTTTATGTCGTTTTGGATTTCATTAAAGATTTGTTTAACTTGATACAGTCAAAGTTCTTGACAGTCTTTTATGGATCTGATTTGGATCATCCCTATGAACTTTTTTATGGGAAGCAAGTGTTATTTCCTATTGAGTTCCAGGTAAATACCTTCAAGATAGCAGTCAAATTAGGTCTTGATCTATCTGAAGCATAGAAACAAAGAATGGAGCAGCTGAATGAACTAGATGAGATAAGACATGATGTTATTCAAATAAGTGACATAGTTCAACAATAAGGATCCAGGTGGCATGAGAAGTACATAAAGGACAGAAAACTTCAATCAGGAGATTGGGCATTACTTTTTGACTCAAAGTTTAAAGATTTTCAAGGAAAAATTCAAACTCATTGGCTTGGGCCTTATGATATTGAAACTATCTTTGATAATGGTGCAATCAGGATCATAACCATTGATGAATAAAGAGTGACCTTCCTTGTAAATGGTCAACGATTTAGAATTTATCACAAGCCATTAACAAAGGAGGAATTTGTTAAAATCTTGCAAGACAATATTGATTTGAAGATGATTAGGAAAGATTTTCCTTCCTCTCGAACTTGATTTGTAAAGATTTTTGTTTTTCTTAATATATCTATATATATATATATATATATATATATATATATATATATATATATTAAAAATAAAAATTATATAATAAAATTATATAAACATGAAAACCAACTATGCTGGCAAGTTTATACACAAAATCTAGGGCGAAAACCAAGTAATTTTGGCACCCTAAATTTTATTTTTCAATCCTATTCTAATTCCCATTTTCTTTATGTCCCTCTTTTTCTTCTTAGAATAAGTAGCTATAGAATTGCTGAGGATCTACAGCTTTGATGAAATTCTGTAGCTAATATTGATAGGAATCACCGACTGGAATGATTGAATATAGTAGCAGAAGGAAATGATCAATTCCATAGTGGAAGCACCTGAAGACAATTTCATGAGAACAATCAAGTATTAGAATCACAATTTAAAGGTATGCAAATATTGGATTTAATAATAAAGGTAAAAACATTACATTATGAAATAATATAGGCATTGTACCCCCATTCAAAATAATTATTACTAATCTAACTTCTAAATGAGTTATAAATATCATGTCACATCAATGAAATTAGTATGGAAAGCCCATTTTTTATTCATCGTCATCATGCATACAAATCATTTTCGAAGCCCTACTTCATTGAAATGTCACTCACTCGTGTCCATTATACTTTGTTTCTCAAGAGTTGTTTCACTCATTTCCCTTAGCCATCTCACTCGTCTCCATTTTCCATTTCACTCTCTTATCCATACTCATATTTATGAACCTAATACCATTCCAAAACCTTGTCAAAGAAGAAATTGTGAAGCAAGACTTTACCAACATGGGAGTCATTGTTAGAGTAGAACTGAATGGGAAGACATTTATGGAAGGTTACCCACAGGTCAAGCAAATGCTACAACAAGCATAGTGGCTAGGTTTTATAGAAAAAAATGATGCTTGTGACAGATAAGTAACCAAATATTTTTCTCAAGCCTTTGATGGAGCTGAGGTAGAAATTGGGGACATTAGAACTGTCATGACAGAGTCCTTCATGGCAAAATTGACTAGACTACCCAGAATTGGCGAAAGGTGGTTCAAAAACAGGGGTATTGATGGGAATGAATGGAAGGAATTTCTAAATAATCCAAGTATGGATACTACTATTTTTAGAAAGGGTATTCTGAGCACATCTCTAAAGGGTAAATGGATGAATTTATTGTTAGTAATTCAGAAGTTCATTACTTGTGAGGCTAGATTTGGTAGCATGTGTTTTCTACCATGTTCGATTAATGATGAACTTTATTGAAGGAAATGAAATCAATTTACCCTATTTTCTACTTAATATATTGAGGAAGATGTCTGGAAATACACAAAGGAAAATTCATTCCATTGAAAAACTCTATATCATCATGGCCTTGTAAATATTCTAATTGAACTCCATCTCGAGAATCTAGGAGATAACTGGGAGAATTTCTTAATTAGAAATCATTTTAAATAAGTTGAGAAAGGAGAACCAAGTAGCAATAAGATAAGGAGGAGCAGAAGAAATTTGTCTTAAAGCTCTACTGATAGCCCATCTTAACGAAAACAATATTCAAAAGATGAACTTCCTCTTGAAAATGTTTTAGAAAATCTAAAGAAAATTGTTAGAAGAAAGAAAGTCAGTGAAAAAGAAGAAAATACACCCAAGGATGAAATAGAGGAAATAAATAAGGCTACTACAGAACAGAAGAAAATCAAAAGCAAACTCCTCTCTCATCTGTCATAAGGAGAAGTGCGAGACTTAACAAAATGGTAAAGAATTCATCTCAACAATTCACGGAGTTTGTTGATCTAGAAGAGGAAGAGGAACCATAGGTTCCATCACCAGCTTTATCGCCAGTGTCATCCCCAATTGATAATCCAGTGAGAAGAACACCACAGATTGATCCAGTACAGTAGGAGATATATGACTACATTGAGTCTCTAGAGAAAAATGCTATAGGAAAAGTATCTTCTTCTTTAATTCATGGAAAATAAATTCAATTTGACAGTCCACAAGAACCTCTAATTGTGAATACTTTGAAGGAAGAAATTTTTGAATTAGAGACAATGAACAGACATCTAAAATAGGGATTAAAGGTGAAAAATTAAATTCAAATAATGAAAAATGATAACATTCTATTGCATCTAGGCTTATGGTATGAAAAGAAAGAAAGAAAAAGTTAAAGGAGAAGAACAAGTCTCTCAAGAGAAAGGTCGTAAGTTTGAAATACAAAATTTTGATGAAGAAGCCCATGATGGAAATTACTAAGAATAAGGTAAGGACAACAAACTTATATTTTTTAGTTCAAGATTCTAAAGGAGTGTAGTGACAGAGAAATACTATCAGTTTTGAATTTTTGCATGAGGACATGCAATGACCTCCGTGTGGGGGAATGTTGAGCCTCATAATTGCTCTTTTTTTACACCCTTTTTCCACCTATTTTACTCATTTTTTATCATCATAATCACTCAATGGAAAACAAATCACAGAATCCATAGCATGGCATTTACATGAAAGTCTTGTATTTCATCAGTTAATAATGTTCTTTATTATTAGTCTAATATATGTTTTAGCTACCAAATTGGGATGATTCTGCAAGTAATGTCTAATTTTGCAGCTAAGTCCATTGCTTCATAGGTTCTAAGGTGCCAGCTAGAGCCAGAAATATATGGGAAGATAGCAATCAATGCACTCTATGATTTCTTCCTACCTTCATGAACCAGATCGATCAAGAAAGCTTCCAGATACATGGTCAAAGGCAAAAGTCAACTTTGTCAGTGATACACGCAAGCGATATATACGCTTAACGATTTTCTTTGCTAAATAGCAAATTGTTAGCGAATTTCATTACGATGTCTTTCATAATTATTTTTAGTATTTTGTTAAGCGAAGCTAGGCATGAAGCTCTGAACATTTAATGCTACAGGCTTTATAAAAAGACTTTGTAAGCAAGCAAAAACACAGTGATTTTATTATGCAACAGTGAGAACTAAAACTCTATTTTCAATTCAACGATAAAAAACCCTTCTTATTTCGATATGTGGTTGATTGTTCAATTGGATATCATGACCATGTGCTTGTGGAGGGCCCCCTCAAGTAGTAAGGTCATTTTATGTTTTTAAGTGAATTTCCTTATAACATTTTGTAAGTTTATTTTTCAGATGCAACCTGTAGAATTTCCTTATCATTTTCCTTTGTTGATTTCTGAATTAAATAGCAGCAGTGTGATTGTAACTAATTTTCTTTATTGATTCAGAAGAACATGAATTGAGTTTAATGAGTAATGATAACAGCGATGAGAGTTTAGATTTATATTAAAATTGTAATTTTTAAAAACAAAGGATTTGATTACAGGTTTCATTTCAAGCAAGAATATTTTATGACTTTGAGCAAGTGAGAATACATTTTCAATTCATTTTGGATTTTCATGCAAAAGTGTGTTAGTATGATAGATAATTTAATTCCTTTAGATAATTGAGTTTCTTTCAAAGAATAATTTTCGAAGAATAATTCAGACATACAGCAGAGAGAGTGTGTGTGTGATTTTATGATTTAAAATTCATTTTACAAGTGTGAGATTGATTTATAATTCTGAGATTTTCATAAGTTGTGTAGATTTCATAATTAAAATTAATTTTCATAAGTGTGGGATTGATTTACCTTTATGCAGAGTTGTGAAAGTTTATTTTGAAGCAGTTGATAAAAAAAGTGTGATCATTTTATTTTCTAGGAGAAATTTCTCTAATCATGTGCATTCCAATAATTTAATTTAGAATCTATATTTGGATAACTCAGTTTAATTTAGAGGCGTGAATAATCAAAAACTTCTAACACAAACAGTGCACTTACACTTCATCAACTTACTAAAACTGATTGATAATTTATACCAAAGTTAATTAAATTACCAAACATACACATCACAAAAATGTTAGATACAAATATTTCAAACAAATACACTAGCGATCATCATAAGAAAATCACATAAATTTTAGCAAAAATTGTGGAAGTATGTTCAAGCCAAGCGATCCAGGGAAGTGCATAGGTAAATATTGCAAGCCTAGGTGCAATAGCTACATGGGAATTGAGCGATAATCGGGTCACATTTCCATAATAAATTAACAGTAAAAAGGTGTTAAATGGCAATGATCCCGCCCCAATGTGTTACGATATCATATTTTTTATGATTGTCATAAGAGTTCTGAGCTCTGAGATGGCCGCGATTTGGGAGAATAGTGCACGGATGGTGTTTTATTTGGCTTATGACATGATACTATATCTCGGCATTACTTCAAATGGACAGAAATTGTCTTTGTAAGATGTGATTTGCAGTGCTTCGTGTTCTTTTACATATGAGTTATATATTTTTTTAATCATTATGAATGGAGTGAGTGTCGAGGGTCTCGTTGCAAAATTCAAGGTGACCCCTCCCTTTTTTTGGTAAAACGTGGTTTATTAAAATTCTATCATTATAACAATGATGCATATTTACCACACATAACACCAACTCCAATATTATATATATATATATATATAAATATGTGCACTGCAATATGTGTAGTTTTATTATGTACATATTTCATGTTTTTTTTGTTATATATATGTTTTTTTGTTATATATATGTTAGGGTTTATAATATGCAATGGTGTTATCTATAACACCGTTACATATTACAAACCATGTGTGTCACCATATATATATATTTTTTAAGTGTATAATTTTTATAATTATTATGATATATAAGAAAATGGATTTATTTTTTTATTTATATTTTTTGGTGTTATATTTATATACACAAATATTTTTATAATATAAAATTCAAATATGTGATAATATACAATTCAATTACTAGTTATTAATATACAGTTTATTTTACATGTTTTCAAGTTATTGTGCATTATGGGAAAGCCACATGGAGCCCAAGGTGAGCCAATACTAAATAATTCAAAAGAAGGAGTTCATCAAATTCAATTGCCAAAATGATGAAATTAATGTAAAACAATCAAATATTACAACTCATGAGTCGTGATCCATCAAAATTTCATTCTTTGGAAAACTATAGAAAAAGCAGGGGTCAATGGGATGATCGAAATTGATGTAAAAAGCCACTCGATACCTAGCATTTAAAGTGGAAACCCGGCGATATTCACAAGAATCAATGTGAATTGTTGGCAAACCAACAAATGGCATTTGATCTATGGTTAAACAATACAAAATCCATAAAATTCAAGGAATAGAAATTAGATATTTTGAAATGTTAAAACGAATAACCTAAAAAGTACCATCTCTAACTTAAATTCTTTCTCAACATACCCAAATAATTTCCATCATAATTCAAAAACTTGGTACCATATGAACCCATGAACATTTATTTTGTCATGTTTTATATGAAAATAGTAAACTTTACCAATAATTAGTCTTGGGAAAGAAAAGTTAATCAAGTAAATTAGAGTGTTGTAATGACTTGAATACCACAGGCATGGCCACTGCAATCAACAACCATTCATAGCCTTAGCAAGGATATATTTTAACCCAATCAGATGCTTTTATCCCATATATTAGATATAGATCTATAGATCATTTTATTTCATTACTTATGGTTTTTCTTAGAAATCCACTGAAGGTAAGTGCCTTGGCTTGGTAACCAACTAACGATATCATTCACGGAACCAATGAAAGTGAACAAGTCGGCTCATGATGATACTTCTTGTCTTTCAAACTTGTGACTAAAACCCATTACCCTAGCTTGGTGACCGACAACAGTAATGTCACTTTGTTAGAAGCCATGATCATGGTAGGTTGAGACCTCTTATCCTTCAATTAATTAATTTGTTAAAATCAAACTATGATTATTGTTAATATATGAGAGATTACTTAATAGATGGGGAAGAAAATTTTAAAATACCCCTTAAGATAAAGTGATAGCGTAAAAATTTATCAATTACTAATCTTTACTAATTAAACATGTTTTCCCAAAAACTCATTACCTTAAAGTACACTTATTTTGTAGGATATTTTTTTCTTTAATTACCATTGGGTTAAAACCAACAATTTTAAATAATGATATAAAAATTTAGACAAATATTAAGCATAGTCCATAATAGGTTTCCAAAATCAAGGACTAACTAATCAGAGAACTTAAGTGTCAGCGCAAAAGAAACCTTTAACTTAAGGATTTCATTAAAGATTAGATTTTAGTCTCATACATAAGAGTGTCTTCTCTTTTCCTAATGAATATGCTAAGAAAAACCTGAAACCAATGAAATCAACCCTTATTGAACCTTAATCAAAAAGAAAAATTGGGAGAGCCTACAAATGTCAAAGAAAACGAAAGCATAAAAATACGCCAGGACTAAAGGAACATCCAAAAATGTAATGATTATGTCAAGAGTGAAAAGAATCAAATTTTAAGGGATAAGATGTAGCTTTGAAAATTTAATATATTTTTCCCCTATTTTATATTTTAGTGGTGTAAATATGTGTTTTCCTTTAAATAATTATTGTTAGAGAAAAAGTTCATTAAACCATGTATGATTTGTTTCACGGATTTGGATATTTATTAAATGAAACCAAAATTGAAAAATGAAATTCTAAACAAACCAAAATCTAAAGTAAATGTGCAGCCATGAAATCAATTTCAAAACTAAAGAGATCCTTAACATTTTCTTTTCATGTGAAACGAAAAGAGAAGCTTATGAGTTATCAAATATAATTTATTTCACTTTAAATATTCTTGTTTCATGATTTTAGAATAAAGATTCTATTAAACATTTCTCAAAACATAATGAACTAGATTGTAAAAAGTGAATGAAAGAAAGTGAAGTAAACTCGCCTGATGGTATCCTGATGATGAACCATCTTCAGTTGCTATCATAACTACATTATTCAAGTAAAGAAAGGAAATATACTTACGAATAAAGAAACAAAACTATACTAATTAACCTTCTCTATACTACTTAAATAATCACAATACTAAATGAAGTTAGATTTCCAATGCAACCAATTGAATAGCTCCAACTATAAAGACAAAAAATTTCCCAATTAGTAATAAGTAGTGACATATTTAAAAATGGAAAATAAACAAGTCAACTTACCATTTTCATCTTCATATAGAAACAAAGTATGACATTACTATTTTCTCAAAAGCTCTTGAGATATGAACCATCAATCCAATCTACAATCCTTTGTGCAAATTATAACTTTGATGAACTAGGTTTGCAAATGATAAATAAATCATATGAGGATTCATTAGAGAAATCAATTTGTTGGTTTGAGTCTTCCCATTGATGAAATTAATTGGTTCAAAATGTGAAATAGAGGCATGAAATTTTGATTTAATCAATGGATGAATACACACTCTAGAATATTCAATCTCAACAAGAATGACTATATGGCCTTATCAAAAATCAATGAAAAACAATCATCTTGTGACATACCTTTTTCCCTTGTGAATAATTAAAGTGAAAAAGCATCTAACCCTATGTCATGTTTGAAAGTTACATCATGAATATTGGACATATCAAAAGAATCAAATTGTGATGGCACAATGTGATATAAAGTAGATAAAGGGTAATGCACAGTAAAATATAATAACATGTTAAGATATAAAGATTAAAAGGAGTGGGAGACAAGTGAATGAAAAGTTTCTTTTTAACTATCATAGTTATTGTTAGTGGCATTTTCAAAAGATTCCTCTTCTCGTGCTTCATCATATTCACTATGATTCGGTGATGAACTTTCAATTGTTATATGATCGTCTCAATTTATCTTTTGTATGATTTACAAGTCAAAAAATTTCATGAAAAACTTCATGGCATGTACCAAGCCTCTCTCCTAAACGTGGTAGAACTTGTTGATCAGGATTAGCATTTTCTTCTTCTTTTTGAGGGGAAATAGTTCTAATCTTCTCTATTAAAACATTATAACACTTAAGATTATTTTCATCATCTATATGTTCTTTAATAATTGAACTCAAGAACTAATTAGAGTTAGAAGAAGATAAACCTAGATCTTGATCTACAACCACACACTCTTCCAATTTATCCATAAAAGATCATTTGAAAGTAAGACTATTTTCCTTGTCAGTAGAATTATTTTGAATGGGTTCTATGCCTTCTATTTACTCAATAGAACTTTTAGAATCAAAAATTTTATATCAATAAAGGATCCATCTCATTTTGTAAACAAAATTCATCTTACAATTTGGTGTTATGATATGCATCTAATTTACCACATGCAATTGAATTGGGACGAATGAAAGGGGCACAAGCATCGAAATAAGACCTAATAAAAAGGATAAATCATTAAGATGAAACTTAAAAAGAACATTACTAATATTTGTTTAAAAAAAATATAAATATAAATCATCCTTGATTAACAAAGCCTTGAACTCTTCACATAATTTATCAAAATAAAATTCTCAAAGGCATCTAAAAATTCATCCACAACTTGATACGAAGTGAAATTAGAGTTGGTCGGAAAAGTTTCAACCAAGTCCTTGATTTGACCTCTAAAAGTGAAAGCAAACAACCTACATCATATATTTAAATTAGTAATATCATATTTGATGAATTTACACCAAAACTTATAAAGATGTCACTTTGCAAATATATTACCTTCACCAACCTACATCATATATTTAAATTAGTAATATCATATTTGATGCATTTACACCAAAACTTATAAAGATGTCACTTTGCAAATATATTACCTTCACCATCAAACTGGAGTTTTGACAAGAGAGGAATGTTTGACAAGAGAGTAATGTCAGCGAATGAAAAACTAAAAGCATCCTCACATACAGTGATTGGGATAGGAGCCATTTATTTGATGTAACAATAAAGAACTTGACTCCAAGTAGGTTATCTTTTCATCAAACTTGCCTTCTAATGTGTTTTGTAATGACACAAATGGGAATATTTAATAGATCTAGAAGTATTAGAGGTTGAGGAATAAACCATAATCACTTAATTTACCTAGAGCCCTCCTTCTAGCGTCATTTTTTTATGGGAATAAGTGACCACTCGACAAACAGGAGGACACATCCTGGACAGAGGTTCTTTAAATAACCCAGATCGTTTGGTGTGGTTTTTCCTAACAGGTTTAGTGGCTCTGTTAGCCAGATATTTCCTTCCCTTACTAGAAGAAAAGTGTTAAATCTCCCCTAAGTGTTCTACATTAGTATTTGCAATTAGTTGAAGGTTAACAACTATATATAGATATACAACTCTTTAAATCACTAGAAGAAACTCTAATTGAAGAAGAGAGATAAGTTATAAAGAATCTAACCAGAAAGAATCATTCTAAACTACAAAATAAAATTGACTTTTAATTGCAGAAATAATTAAAAGTAATGAGAAAGGTCACAGCTATACTCCTTGACTCTTCTAAATAATTCAAAATAAATCTCAAACTATTTTCTTTATTCAAATTAAAAATCATAAAGAGAATAAACTACAAAAGTACTAACTAGATATACCTCAATCCAGAGTGAAGATGAATTTAAACAACTAGTTTTACTTTCACATTTATAAAATATTATCTCATTATAAATTATAAACTAGAAACCATTGTTCATAAAATAAAAGAAAAAAACATGAAATTAAGAAAGAAAAATAGACAGGTATTAATCTAGTTTGCATTAATAGCGTATTTGTGATGATCTCAATTCATGAAAGGAATTTAATAAACTTTAATGTGCACAATATGATATTCAAATTAAACTCTATTGATGACAATCGCAGAAAATAATCTGATATGAAATCTCAGTCAAAAGTGGAAAGATGCATTTTTTTGAAAACATTTACAAATTGAAGTATAGTCAAGTGCACAAAAACAAATTGAACTCTAAGATCTCTTGAAACATAGTCAAAGAAATCATAGAGTTGAACAAATAACAATAAAATATTTAATATATGAATAATTGTATTTTTGTTATAAAAAACATTCAATAACAAAAGGATTACATTAATTGTTCAAACAATATTTCAATGCCAAAATATAAGTCTTTCCATCCCTTTCTCGTAGGATTCAGGCCCTCTACCCAAAAATTTCATTTTCCTCTTATATAATCACAGAGTTACATTACACATAAGATAAACTGCATCTCCTTAAAATTGGGAAGGTCAGGACTCAATCCCTTATCATGATTTTGAAACTTAACTAAAACTTAACAATTTTTAACAATAGTTCATCGTTGGGAGAGAACCCAAACAATCTATAGACTTATTGTAATGCATATGAAAACATGCCAATTGACAAATTGCATCCAGAGAAGAATATCATGTGATAAGCTTATTACACATCTTCCATTAGATACTTGAAAATCGTAAATCAGATTTCGTAAATCAGATTAAGTCAATAACTAGTACCCTTAAAAAAAAAAGGGTTTACGAGATTATATAATTTAAGGGTTTACGAGATTTTAAATTATATAGCTATTCTTAAAATAAGAACCATGTAACTAATAAAATAAATATAATCAAAACAAGATGATACTCATATCTCACAAAAGACAAGCAAAAAAAATAACAAACTAGATATTAGAATTTGGGATGGGAGATATTCTTCAAATATGAACTAATTAGAGGCTTTAATTGTCGCTTGGTCTTCAACGATCTTGAGCTCCATGTCTAAATTAGTAATTTGTATTTTGTGATGTTCAGTCAATGACTTATTTTATTTCTGTCACAAAGCCAACTTTAGAAATTTAGGATCATCTGAAAACGCACCATCGTGGTTGTTCCATATTAAAGAACACAACTTGGTTACATTTTCAAGCTACAGTTGGGCTTTGGTTGCATCTCATAATCAAATCTTTTTATTTCATACTAGTTCACTTTCAATTGTCAATCAATCAAATCATATCGAAGATATCAGAAAAATACACGTTTATGATTTCCACTAACGATGAAAATTTGTGCATGATATTTGATGCTGGACCAGTTACACATCATAAAAATGTTAGATACAAAGATTTCCAACCAATACACTTGTGATCATCATAAGAAAATCACATAAATTTTTGTGGAAATCATGGAAGTAAGGTTTGGCTAGGCTAGGTTAGTGAGGGAATTTAGTAGGTAAATATTGAGAATGAGGCTGTAATAGTTACATGGGAATTGAGTGATATTCAAGCCACATTTCCATGATAAATCGGTCATAAAAGGGTGTTAAATGGTAGGGATCATGCATTGATGTGTGATGCAGGAGCATGCAATGGCGAGGCGACAGTTGGACAGGTTGTCTAAGGCACATTTCAAAAGTTTTACTTTGGTTTATTTTTACTATTATTTTTTTCCAAGAAAGTTGTCACAAGCCAATGTAAATTTTCTTTTTCTGTTTTTTTTTTAAATTATGAATGTGATTTTAAAATTAGTTTAACAACCATAACATGAAATGAAACTGTACAATGTAACCACAAGTAGTTCCTCAACTGAATGAGGCTACCTGAAATATAAAAAGACATTTCATAGAAGGCAGGAGGGTTGCTATCCAGATAAAGAAAAAGAGAAATACTTTGAGATTGTAAACTTGCTGACAATAAATAAACAAGAGGAATAAATAGTGATAGTGATATTTTCCAGCTAACGAGAAAGCCTACTTCATGAATTATTTTCTGTATTGTACATGAGTGAAAACTATGAATGAAGAACGAGTGTGAAGACTATGCAAGCATAAAGATTTAAGAACGAAGGACGAACACAAGAACTGTGCATACACCAGGAAAAATGGCATTCACCGAATATAGCCAAGGTACTCGCACACTGAACATTTCACCATTCATAGATAGAGTATTTTCTTCCATAAATATGTATACGTGTATTGAAATTGTTATACAAATAACTATCCAAAAATTAGCTTTCCAAACATCATACTGTTCCATATATAAATTTCATACTTAAACCCATAGCTTCAGTATTCCACGAGTCCCACATTATCCACAAAGGAGGGGACCAAAGACTCTCGGCAAACATGACCAAACAGGAATGAAAAAATAACCAGACCAACTACAGAGCCACGGTCGTGAAGACCTGAATTCACAATGTTCCTATAGAATCCACAGAAGAGATAATCACACATTGTTTCAACAGATAGAGCCTCAAACAGGCACTAGTATAAGCTTAAAGGAACGGTCCTACCCATTTCAAGTAAAGTCCGAGACAGAGGATAGGAGATACGACGAGCCCTCAAGCCCAAGCCCTCGCCACCAGTACATGAGCCACCTGCACAACACAATAGAGAACGATAGTTAGAGGCAGTGTAACCCTGTGTAAATAGTAAACGGGAAAGAACAGGAGGAGAACAAAGAAATAGCCAGAGGTTACCTGAGCGGACGAGAGGGTTTGATCAAACCCCAAACTAGCAACAGAACTTAGAGGGAAATAGAAATCGTAAGTCCCAACAAAACCAGAGAAGTCTAAGCCACGGCCATAGGGCCACACAAAACCCCAACTGCTCACAAGGAGCGGAATTGTCAGTGGAAATATAGAAAAAGGTAAAAGTGAAACCAGAGGAGAGAAATTACCTGTGAAAGAAGTTGGATTGTCGTCGGAGAGGTCGAGCCGAGGACCTGACAGTGGAACCATTACAATTTGTAAACAGTTGAGCTATAAAAATAGAAAGATCAAACTAACTGACAACAAGAAAATAAGATTTCTTAGATTCAGACCGTCCTCATGGTGTACCTACAGTAGGAAACTGTAGACGGAGCCAGCGAATGGAGGAGCATCGAGCGCCATAGCCATAACCAGGAAGAAAACCCCACAGCAAACGGAGTAGCTAAGTTTACCAGCAGGACAATCGAATGACCGAGAGAGGGTTACCAACATTGCCATAGAGCTAGCGCGAAACTCAAAAACCTCATGAACTGTGGTGGCATTAAAAGCCCCATTAAACCTCACCTAAACCCTTTAGCCATTGTGCAGGAAGATCATGTGGTTCAGCTGCCATGCAGTGTCCACATCAGCAGTCGGGAGATTCATCATTTTTTGGTATCAGAGCAGTTCATTCCTTAGGGAAGAAAGTTTAATTATGGAGGTAGGAAGAAGAGGAAGAGGAAGAGGTGTTCGGAGAGCAGCCGAAGATGGACTGCACGAAGAAATCAGGGTCCTAAGTGCCAGGCTAGCAACAGTGGAAGCAAGGAGGTGCAGGGATCCAAAGGATGGCGATGATAGTGATGCTGAAACTATAGTTGCGACAGATGGGTCCAATAAGGAAGGACCAGAGATAAGATTGTTGAAATCTATCTTATTAGCAAGCAGCAAACCGAAACCTGAACTATCAAATTATGATGGCAACTTATCTACTGAATTACTTTTGGATTGGATTAGCGAGTTGGATAAGTACTTCGAATGTGAAGAGATCAGTGATGAGAAGAGGATCGGGTTTGTAGCTACGAAGTCGAAGGGGCATGCAGTGCTGTGGTGGGACAGTGTGAAAGCGAAATGAAAAAGATCCAACAAACCACCGATTAAGAAGTGGGACAGGATGGTGGCCAAATTGAAGGGTAAATTTCTACCTAAAGATTATCATATTGCGCTACATAGACAGGTACATAATCTGAAGCAAAGATCAATGACTGTAAAAGAGTACACAGAGGAATTTTATAGAGTGTGTTGGGTCCCCATAATACTAGTGATTACCCCATTACTATTGTAGTTTTACCCCTTATTAATATTGTTGTGCCCCTATTGTGCCCATATTGTTACTATTGTGCCCCATAGAAGCCCACTATT
>APFE030598258.1:133859-152116 GCA_000404065.3 Pinus taeda
CGGGGTACTCGCCAGAAATGGTGGGGGAAATAAAGGAACCGTAATCGTCGTCATCGGCAGTATGTCGCTCTTGATCATGGCACTGTTTGCATTCGTGTCTGGGTGGGGACATCTCATCTCGCTTCACTTTTGCCTCCATGGGTTTGGGTTATCCTATTTGGCCGTTCATCTGCTCATTTCCCTCTCATTACGACCTCTGATCATTTGATCCCAAATACTGCCAAATCCGTCATTGTGTCGCCGATATGCTCAAGAGAAGTTGGCCTGTGCGAGTATAACCTCCCTCTGATATTTCACACAAAACATATTGTCTCTTTCCATCTCGTGTCGATGATGTGGGAAACATTATGGCCCACCTTCGAGAAGATCACTTCCTGTCGACTTCAGCTCATTATCCAGGAAAGTGACCTAGAGACTCCCTTCTGGTACCTTGGAGCCTGCATGCCTCAATGGCAGGTTCTTCGTGTTCGACACGAGGTTTTCATCATTGGCCTCCGATCGGATGACTCTATGGGTGTTCGACACCGGCCCATCTATTCGCACGCCGTGGATTGTACCTATAGTACCTTGAGGACCATCGTCATTATTGGTGGCCCCTCTCACGTCTGTTAACAACTTTCATCATTGGTTGGTAATCAGACGATGTTCAAGCATGTTCGACTTCGACCCCTATATTCACATGTTTGGGCTTGTACTTTGTTCGGGTTTGGATGGAGCGCAAGACCCTGGTTCTAGTCCATTGTGGGCCAGGTTGCGATTTTGTGGATCATTATTACATGACTCATTGATGGATGGTTGCGCCCATACCTGAGTCCTTTAGGATGGCTACGACCATACCTCTTATCATCATGGTCTCTTCAGCTGGGTGGCTGCGTCCATACCACAGACCTTCTTCGTATGTCTTTTGGATGGCTGCACCCATGCCTAGACTACATGTAATTGAAATATCAGTTGTATCTACGTGCAGGTTCTTCCTGGTGATGTTCCGGTCCAACAGTTTTGTAAAGCATTTCACCCCTCCCACTCTCTCGGGCTTCATGCTTTAGGGGGCATCTGTTACACAGTAAAATGTCACTGTCTCCTTGCCAGTCTCCCTACTGTGTCATGAAATCAATCCATCATGCTCATGCTCTCTGAAAATGGCCAAAAAACCCTCTTTGCCTAAGTCTATTGGATCATCGCGACTATTATTAAAATAACCGCGCTGACTGGCGGATGATAGTGTAACTGGTGCGCTGCCAGCACGGAAGCACACGGGTTTTCCGCCGTGGTCGAATTTCATAAACAGCGCACCCTCCATTTGTATTAGATCGCGCTGGACAGACCTCTTCTGTAATTGAGATGCGATGCCAACACGCCAGCCCAGTTATGCACCCGCGCTGATCCTGTTTGGGTGAGTTTGTTCTAACAGCCAGCCTTCCAGATGACTCCAGACCTGGTTGTTAGCTTTGTAAAGGTCGCCCTCCTTTCTATGGCATGTTTGTTCGCCTGATAACCCACTTTTCTTGGGGGCAAGCTCATCCTTTCACTATTCATGGAGACTCCTTCTCCTATATAAGCCTCCACCATTGCCATGAGAAGCTAGTTTTTTGGACATATAGACTTTGACATAGAGGAATTCATAGTGCATTAGTGATGTTCTTAATAGGCATTTGGTGTGTTGTGTGTGGATTGCTATAGAGCTTGAGGAAGGTTATGAGTTTGTTGCCTTGTGTGAGAGAGAGAGTTCTTTGACTCGGGAGATCTACCTTCAAGGGTGAATGCTTATGAGACATGTTGGCTGGACCCTCTAGAGAAGGACTCAACGTCAGAACATTGGTTGTACCTTTCTCTATTTTTGATTAATAAAAGATAGATGACTACTGTTATGGTTCTATTCTCATTTGTCTTATGAATGGTTAATGTGAATTACACCCTTTCTGATTGATGTATGGTTGCTTTTACTAGATTTTACGCTTGTGTTTGTCTTCTCTTTGCTTGTGCAGGTGTCCGCCCACGAGGATAGTGGAGGATTGTGACCGGCTGGAGCGAAGGAGTGAGAGCGGCATCTCTTCGTCAAACATAGCACTGGAATCCAAGTAGGTGTTCATTACCCACTTGTTAATTGCAACTACGAACTTGCAGAGTAGCATTGATTGATTGTTGCTAGACCCCTTTTGGGCTAGTAGGGATCATCTCTATCCGTAGAGGGGATTTACCTCTCCAACAAGAGGCAAAGGGAGATAGAGATATAGATGGAAAGTGGAGAGGGAAGAAGAGAGAGATGGAGAGAGGGAAGGAGGGACAAAGAGATTGATAGATATGGAGTGAGAGAACATGTGTGTTTATGGGGTTGAGATAGAGAGACAAAGAAGGAGAGATGGAGGGAGATATAGATATAGATGGAGGGGGGGGAGGGAATAAAATTTCTTGCACTAGATGCATTGATTTCAGTGTAGATGGTGATTTCTAATCCTATTTGATTACTTGCAACAGATGCATTGATTTTAGTGTAGATGTTGATCTCTATTAATATTTTATTGCTTGCACTAAATGAATTCATTTCAATGTAGATGATTTATAATCCTATTTGATTGCTTGCACTAAATGCATTGATTTCGGTGTAGATGGTGATTTCTAATCCTATTTGATTTCTTGCATTAGATGTATTGATTTCAACGTAGATTTTTATTTCTAATAATATTTGATTGCTTGAACTAGATGCATTGATTTCAATGTAGATGATTTCTAATCCTATTTGATTGTTTGCACTAGATGCATTAATTTCAGTGTAGATGGATATTTCTGATCCTATTTGATTACTTGCACTAGATGCATCAATTTCAATGTAGATGTTAGTTTATAACATATTTCTTTACTTGCACTAGATGCATTGATTTCAGTGTAAATGTTGTTTTCTAATCTTATTTGATTGCTTGCATCAGATGCATCGATTTCAGTGGAGATGCTGATTTCTAATTTGATATAATTGGATGTATGATGGTACATTAATTTTAAAGTGATTGGATTAACATTGTACATTGATTTCAGTGTAAGCGCAAAAAATTATTGACAATGTACATTCATTTTTGTGATATAGTAATTCTACCTATTAATATTGGAGAGAAAGAGAAAGAAGGCATGATGTTTACTGCAATAGTTCGAGCTAAATATTTAAATGGTTTATGATTACCTGTCATTTTCATATAATCGATATGAAAAGATGACAATCGATATGAAAATATGACAAAAGTAATAAGAGTGACAATAATAATAGTAGAAGAAAATAGTTTGAGATTAATCACAGTGAAAACTATTTGTAATAAGTTGTATTCTTATTATTCACATTTTCTATCATTCAACACTATTACATTGTCACTTTACATTCAAAAATTATATTTCATCATTTTTTTATCATTAAAATTATTAACGCTGAGGTAAGTAAGCAAATTTAAAATTAAAATGACCAAATTAATCTGAGACATATTTAGCATATTTAAAATGATTAGATTAATATTAGATAAATTTACATATTATTGATAAAAGTAATCATGTATTTGTTATAGTTTTTTTGGCCACACACGATTGAAACAACCTAGATCCATCTTAACTCTAGATCTATCAAGCGTTGAGAAAGATCAAATCTCTCGAGGTGCAAACATTTCCTCAAGTTTTGCACTCAAGAGATGCAGACATTTCTTCAAGTTTTGCACTCAAAAAAGAAGTTTGCAACTCGCGCCGAGAGAGATCAAATCTCTCAAGGTGCAAACCTTTCCTCAAATTTTACACTCAAAAAAAAATTTACACCTCAAGAGATTCGACCCCTATCGACCTCATAAATCCAGAGTTAAAATAAATCTAATTTTAATTATAATATAAATCGTAAAAATAATTAAATATATTTATATATTAAAAAAAATAACTTTATTAATTTTTAAATTATAATTAAATATATATATATATATATATAATTTTTAATAATAATTTAAAAAAATTAACCATATAAAAATTTCTATCTTTTTCTTGAAATAATTTTGCACTTTCTTTATAACGCTTCAAACTTTAACTCCAATCTCTAGAGAATTATGCAACTATAAACTTACATATCTTCCAAAAAAAAATCTCTATAATTTTTAATCTCTTATATTCATAGAACATATATATTTTATAATTAATTATTTTTTAAACAAACATTTATTAGTATTGAAAAGAGATATGCATGTCGTTTTATACATATGATAACATGGTTTATGATTACATATCCCAAAAAAATGGATTCATGCATTCTACAATTTTATTTATTGTATCAGGTTGTTTGTTTTCGCAATAGGTTTACCTGTTATCTGGATGTTATCTGGATGTTAGTGATTTGCATGACATTTTAAAGTAGTGAATGTTTTCAAAATAATAAAAAATCTATTTTATAATTTATTGAATTGAAAAATAAAAATAGATTTTACTTCCTAACTTACAAAGATATTTTTCATCAAAAATATATAATATTAGCATTGTTTAAGATAAGTGACGTATAGCATAATATTTTGAAGTCTTTAAAGCGAAATGTTTTCAAAGTATTAAAAATTAATTTTATAATATAAATTAAATTAAAAAATAATAATTATATTTTGTTTATTAGTTTAAGAAAAAATAAGAAAATACATTTTATTTTAAGTTTCAAGTATGTTTTAAAAGTTTTTTGTTTCGCTGAGAGTTTATCTTCCTCAGGTTCAAGATCTAGAGGCAGAGTGAAAGCCTATCCTTTTACGACGCACTAACGAATTATTCCTGGTGGTGTGGTTTTCCTTGAATAACAATGACGAACTGAACCAACCTACATCTTCGTAGATAGCAACCAATGGTGGTTTGTCCTCACTGTTGGTTTGACAACTGAGTTCATTTAAAAAAATATAATATAAATATTGTTTAAGATAAGAGAGATATGCATTCCATTTTATTTTTAATATAGAGTTGACACATGATATATATATATATATATAGACACATACATTAGGGGATTTGATCATTCTTAATATTTCTAAACACGCGATACATTCAAATTTAAAATAAATACATATTTGTTCAATAATGTTGGTTTTTTTTCAACCAATCAACTCCTCCCCATGAGGTTTAAATCTAAGACCTCATTACGATTGAACCCAACGAAAGGTCTACACCTCATTGGTACCATTTCAATAAAGTTGTATTACTTTTTTGAAATCACATTAACCTTCTTATTTCATTTTTATCTATCAAACTTAAGATTCTAAAATTTTGTTTTTCTTCTCTTCTTTGTGGTAAAACCGCACCCATTGTGCAAAATAAGGTGATGATGGAGATATCAATGCATTAATTTAATTGAATGTAATACCATATAAAGGGTGAAAAATAAGGTGATGAAGGAGATATCAATGCATTAATTTAGTGGAATGTAATACCATATAAAAGGTAGCCATTCAATTCAATCAAAGTACTCTAGGCCCTTTAGTCTAGAGAAGTAAACAGTTAACAATCTATCCCTAGGTAAATGTTGCAAAAAGGGGGCAAATGATTGGAGATGATTGTGATTGTTGTTAGTATTAGAGTGATTATCACTGAGAATGAATATAGACAATTTTGAGATAGAGATCCGTTCTTGAGTATTTTTAAAAAAATTGACTTTTATTAAATTATAAGTTCTCTAAGTGCAATCTTCTATGAATCATAGTGTTTAGAGAGAACTTTCAAAATCAATCACATTGATAGTTTACTAGTGGACTTGTTTCAAACCACCCACTATCAAGGCTAAGATGGAAGGTTTCATCTAAGTCAACAATTAAATAGAGCAAAGATGCAAAAAAACAGAATTACAACAATTAAAAAATGAAATAATTAATAATATTGCAGAAAGTTAATTAATTCACATGAAATTGCTAAAACATAGAAATAAAAGTTCAAACAGTGATAAATTAAATTTCAAATAAAAATTTAAAAATAATAAAAATCAAAATCAAATTATTATATATATATATATATATAATGAGAATAAAGCAAAACCAATTTTATATCTATATATAGTGAGAAAAGACCAAACAAATCTAAAATACTTATATTTATGTACTGATAATAAATACTTTAAGTGAATAAATATAAATATAAATAAATATTACATCTATAATATTATATATATATATATATATATGTATGTATGTATGTATATGGTGAACCTAAATTAAAATATTAAAGTAGAATATATTATATATATATATATATATATATTATATATATATATATAGATATATATATATATATTATATAAAATTGTGTATTTATGAATATTTAAATAAAAACAAATAAATATGTTATGAGGAAAAAGACCAAAACATAATCTATATTAAAAAATATGGATTTATGTATATTTGAATTAAATTAATAAATATAAACAATGAATCATGAGAAAAGGACCAAATAAATCTAATAATATTAATGCATTTATATTAATATATCAATACTCAATTAATGGAGAAAGTAATTTTGAGATTGTTTAATTATTAGCAGTTTATTTTATTTGTTGTGTCTTGTTCAAGTTGTGGGTGTAGGGAGCAAACCAACAAAAGGAAGGAAAGAAGGGGTAAGAAACAAACTACAACGACAAAGCAAGTGTAATGACCTGCAGTTCTGGGCACACGGGTGGAACGTGCATGCGCGCGGATAGGCTTGAACGAGCTGCGGTTGGACGAAGTGTGAGCTCTCTCTTGAGTATGCGATGGTGTTATGCACATATGTGGAGGGCGAGCGAGTGTATATATGTGTAGTGGCATGGTGGTAGACATATGGAGGCCGACCTACATTGATGAAAGGGCCGACATGATATTTGATGGTGTGTGGAGCTTGGAGGACGAGTCGGCCGGGTGAGCCAACTTGCCTCGCCATGGGTATATATTGGTAAATGCGTTGAGTCATTTGGAGCATCATTCATTCGCTCAACATCTTCACTCAACAAGGTAGAGGTGCAGGTCTAATGCGCAGAACAAGAAGAAAGGTGAAGGTTGGAATGCACCAATTCTTGGGCAGGGCTGCATGGTGACAGTGTGGTAGTGGGTGAAGGCACAGGCAGGAGCACCCGGTGGTTGGGTGAGGGCGTGCATGGATGTGTGGCGCCCAACGGACGATTGAGGCGTGCACGGGTGTGGCACCCGGTTTGTGCGAAGGTACCCGACGGTGAAACGGAGGAGCGCCCGGTTTGTGCGACGACTTGGCATGGGTGTCTTGGTGACACGGGGGAGCGCCCGCCCGTCGTGCAAGTGTGCACGATGACTTGGTGAAGTGTTGAGATTGTGGATGGAAGTGTGTCTCGGGTGGAGGCGCCCGTGTGTGGCGACTTGGAGGTGCGCCCAAGTTGGGAAAACAACACGATCGTGCGACAAGGTGAACGAAGTGTTGGTGAATTGTGCGGCGACCGTACGGAGGTGCCGACGAGCTAGGCAACCGAGTTTTGCCTTGGATTGTAAATTTGGCTTAAGTATGAAACTTGGGGTTTCCAAGTATACTTGTATAGCTTTGTAAACTTTTGTATAATATATTGTTGGGCAGACTCATTGTTCAGGGAGTTCCCCTCCCTTTATACTGTGAAATTGTGTTCATCATTTATAATTGTTGTTGATAATGAATGTGTATGGTTGTTCATTGGTATAAAGGATAAAGAAATATTACTTGGTTGAGAAACACAAACTAAGTAGAAATAAGTGGTTAGGCATAGTCCACGAACATAAGTACTGGTGAAAAGAAAGTGTTCGGTGGTGCCGCACCTTGCCAAGAGCGGTTGAAAGACTACCGCTAGCCTGGGGGTGTGAAAGGTGGTATCAGAGCTCGGTTGGAGTTGGTGCTAGAGCAGGGTTGCTCGTGACGAAGTGCAGGTGTGGGAACACTTGGAATCGGTGACAGTGGAAGCAGGTACTTGCAGGTGAAGGAAGTTGTTTCACACAAGTGAGACAAGGGCTAGTTCAGGTTGCAGGCATCTTGGTGAAGCTGTTGTATGGTCGAAACTAGATTGCAAAGAAGAAGGAGGTTGTTAGCAATGGCAGTTGAATCTCAGGTTGGGTCTAGTCACGGTGCGAAGGATGCTACTATGGAATTCATGGAAAAAGTGTTGGAAAGAATGGAGACCTTAGAGGCTTACTGGAATAAGAAGATGGACTTGGTCATGAGAGATCAAGAGGCCAATTCGAAGATGAAGGAAGAGCTCGAAGAAATCCACACTCAACACGAGTACACTGATCTTATGTGTACACAACTTGAAGTAAGGGTCAAGGAGGTTGAAGAGGCAAGAGACCAGGGTCTTGCAGAGATCGTGGACTTGAAGAAATCTCTTGACGAAGCCAGAGATGAGATCACAGTGTTGAAGAAGGCCGTGAGGCATAACTCAGGTGGAGGAGTGCCTCATGTGAAAGTCAAGGAACCGGAATCTTATGATGGTACGAGGAGTGCAAAGACTCTTGGCAACTTTCTATGGGACATGGAGCAATACTTGGAATGATTGGGTCTATCTGATGATGAGACGAAGGTCAAGGTAGCTGCTCAGTTCTTGACAAAGGATGCTAAGATGTGGTGGAAAAGACGGATGGATCAGATTGCCAATGGCAGTGCTAGTGACATTACTTCGTGGGATGAGATGAAAAAAGCTTTGTAGACCCATTTCAGTCCTCAAGATGAAACGTGAGAAGCAAGGATGAAGATAAAATTCATAAAGCAGACAGGGAACCTTCAGACATATCAGTGGGAGTTTGCAAGTGCGGTTCTAGAACTTCTTGACATGGCAGAGAGAGACAAGGTGTTCAATTTCATTATTGGGTTGAAGCCTTGGGCACGCAATGAAGTGAAGAGGCAGAGGATTAGAACACTTGAAGAATATTTTGCTGCTATGGACAGGTTGGTGGAGCATTATGATGAGACTTTTGATGATAGTAAGAAGAAGTCCGATAAGCCGAAAGAGAAGAAGAAAGAGGATGCTTCGAAATCAAATGATAAGTCGAAGATGAAGAAAGCCTTGAAGTGTTGGATATGTGTTGAACCACATATGGTGAATAATTGCCCTTCTAGACCGAAAGTGGCTGCGAGTTCACAATCTAATGCGAAGAATGAAGAAGCTTCTGTGGGGATGATGCAGATAATCGTTGTTGCTGTTGCTACAAAGGTGATCTCTCGGAGGGATCCTGAGAGGAACGAGTTGTAGTATGTTCGGATGAAGGTTGGAGATGTTGATATACTCACTATGGTGGATAGTGGGGCCTCTCACAACCTCATGGGAGAAGATATTGTGAGAAGAATTGGGCTGAAATTTGTACCGGTGAAGGCATAGATGAAGACAATGAATTCTCCTCTTGATGATGTTCTTGGTGTAGCTGAAAAGGTGGACACTACACTTGGTGAGTGGACAGGGAAGGTCGACTTCACTACAGTGCGGATAGATGACTATGAAGCTGTGCTGGGAATGGAATTCTTGAAACAGTTTGATGCTATGATTGTTCCACATTTGAAGAAGCTCTACATTTACGACGGAAGGGAAGATGTACCCATTGGTGTGCCTACCATTGGTGTGCCTACCATTGGGCAGGAGTGCCCGGTGGTTGGGTGAGGGCGTGCACGGGTGTGTGGCGCCTGACAGGTGGTTGAGGCATGCACGGGTGTGGTGCCCGGTTTATGCGAAGGTGCCCGACGGTGAAACGGAGGAGTGCCCGGTTTGTGCAACGACTTGGCACGAATGTCTTGGTGACTCGGGGGAGCGCTCGCCCATTGTGCAAGTGTGCACGATGACTTGGTGAAGTGTTGAGATTGTGGATGGAGGTGTGTCTCAGGTAGAGGCACCCGTGTGTGGCAACTTGGAGGTGTGCCCAAGTTGGGTAAACAACATGATCGTGCAACAAGGTGAACGAAGCGTTGGTGAGTCGTGCGGCGACCATGCGGAGGTGCCAACGAGCTAGGCAACTGATTTTTGCCTTGGATTATAAATTTGGCTAAGTATGAAACTTGGGGTTTCCAAGTATACTTGTAAAGCTTTGTAAACTGTTGTATAATATATTGTTGGGCAGACTCATTGTTTAGGGAGTTGCCCCTCCCTTTATACTGTGCAATTGTGTTCATAATTTATAATTGCTATTGATAATGAATGTGTATGGGTGTTCATTGGTATAAAGGATAAAAAAATAATACTTGGTTGAGAAACATAAACTAAGTAGGAATAAGTGGTTCGGCATAGTCCACGAACATAAGTACTGGTGAAAAGAAAGTGTTTGGTGGTGCCGCACCTCGCCAAGAGCGGTTGAAAGACTACCACTGGCAACAACTACTAATTTTCCAATCATCATCTCTATTCAACGTATTAGACCTTCTCTCAATTTTGATGGCCTCCCTAAGTTTTTGGTAATGGAAATGATCGATCTTGGCAATTACTTTAGACTCTTCTATACATATATGGTGTTTTTTCCTCTTAACATGTTTGGCCAAAGCTGAGGAGTGAGTCCTACAATGTTCGATGTGGGTCGCATGCTCCTGAATCCTTTGTTTTATGGAGTGGCATGTTTCTCCAAAGTAGGGGGTCCCACAAGAACATGGGACCCGTTAACGTAATTTGCAGCTCCCTAAGATCCATCAAAGACCTAGTGGACCCTAAGAGCATGAAAGATGTTTATGTCATCCAATGTTCCTGTGGGACCCCCTGCATTGGAGAGATAGGCCACTCCATAGAACAAAGGATTTAGGAGCATGCATCCGACATCAAATATTAAAAGTCTCACTCCTCAACTTTGGCCAAACATGTTGAGAGGAAAAAATACCATATCTCTATAGAAGAGGTCATTGCTAATATTGATCATTTCCATCACTGAAAATTTAGGGAAGTCATCAAAATTGATACAAGGTCTAATATGTTGAATAGAGACGATGGTTGGAAAATTAGCAGTTGTTGGATCCCTGCTTTGTTGTCCTAGTTTCTTTTCCCCCCTTCTTTCCTTCCTTTCATTGGTTTTCTCCCTTCCTTTGGTTTATTTTTAAGATCATAAGCTTATTTTGAATTCATTCATTTTTTTAATTCACTATCATAACATTATTCTTACTACATAGAAATAAAATAAATGATGCTATATCATATTGATGTGTCCTTTATTGGTTTATTTTCATAAATTTATATTAATTATTTCTTATATTCTTAATTTGTTTTATTTTTGTTTTTATTATTGCTTTATTTATAATCTCTTAATTTATATTTCAAATATTTTGGATCTCCCCCCTTTTCGTTTTGTTTATGATTCTCCATTTCATTTAAATTTATATATTTTGTTGCTTGGTTTTGTTTCTTTATCAATGTATATTTATTGAGATTTATATTTATTCATACACACACACATATATATTTATTGATGCATAAATATAGATGTATTAATATTATTGGATTTTTGAGTTTAGGCTTCTATGATCCATATAATGAATGTTGAGAGATCTTTCAGTAAAAATCACATAAAGAAACTATAAATCGACGTGTTTCAAACCATCTAGTGTCCTTTATCTTCAAGGCAAGATGAAGAACCATCTTCAGGACAAGATGAAGAACCACATCATGGAATTAGATCAAAGAGATGAAGACAGATGTTTTCTAGTCATTAGAATATACCAACTAGTTTAGAATAAAGAATTATCATTAATTAATAATTAAAAAAATTTAAGATATTTTCATGATTCATTGCTTATATTTATTAATTTAATTCAAATATACATAAATCCATATTTATTAACAGATAGATTTTGTTTTAATATTTTTTCTATAACTTGTTTGTTTTTTATTTAAATATTCATAATTATAATTTTTCCCCCGCAAAAAATCGTAATTTCAATTATAAAATAATGAAAATTACATGTTGTGGATGCAAAAAGGCATATTCTGAAATAAACGTCTAAAAACATATCATCAAAAAATCACTAAACTATACTTTTCTACCCTTCTTTTTCTTGACTTTCCTCCAACCATCAAAGCTGGAAGTGGAAGAAACAATAGCCAATTGAGTTTCTTTTTCAGAGTCAGAGTTGTCTGATGTATGAATTTTTTTGATACCACTTTCTTCTAGTTCCTGAGAGGTATTCACATTTTGTTTTTGATGAATTGTGGGTGTTTTTTCTTTGGATGATGTCATTAGGTCTATCTGCTTTGCCCCGTTCTTCTATATGATTTTTTGGAAGTTATGTTCAATATTAGTGTAGAATTTTCATTGTAGATCTCCTGATATATGTAATGTCCTAAAGCATAATACTAGATCTACTTCTACCATAAACTTTGCAGAAGCTTAAAAAGATAAGAGCATCATCAAGCATGAACAGATATAACTAAGAATGAGAAGTAATCAACCATAACATAGAAGATATATCATTGGGGAAAGCACCAGCCTAAAACCCCAACTCTGTATTATCATACAAGTGGAAATCTTGTTCAAGTTACAAAAAGAATCAGCTCCCAAGCTATCCTACTCTCTCTGTAATCAAACACTACAACTCACAGACTCAATAGACATAGAATATATCTTCCTCAAGCCCTCCAAGCCTCCTATTTCAATGTGCAGTTTTGGTTGGGGTCCAATGATATCACATGTGTGAATTGGCCTCATCACACTCATTGTAACCTCAGGTCCAATTGTGCAATCCATAAGGAATAATATTCCTTCTACATGCAAGGAATATTCACCAAAGAATATCCTAGCAACTGATAGTACATTGTCCCTCCATCTGATCCCAACTGGGTCTCTGACTTAACTGACATGCATGAGTTATCCATGAGTGAATCTTCAGTTATTTGAATTACAGTAGTTACATGTATGTAAGCATTAACTAACTGAACTCTCATTAATTTAACAAACTATTAAATTAATCTAACTAGACTTGACTAAGTTAAACTAAGTCAACTAATTACAACTCAATATTACAACTCATCCTTATCTCTTTAACTGAAGGTTAAATTCCTCAATCAAAGGAGAAAGACTTCAAGTTTTATTTTCCTTAACTAATTAACTTAAGATGAATTAATTAATTAATTTTCAAACTACTGTTGATATCAAATTCAAATTTTACTTCCTATGTTTAGTCCAGGGACTAACTAAAATAAGAAGGGATCCTGAAATGCTATTTTTAGAAAAGCTATTTTTAGCACTTTCACTTTTAACCCATTGTTGCTAAGATCACCAATGGCTGAACTGCTATTTATAGCCGAGCTATTTATAGTAGTGCTATTTTTAACATTTTCTATTTTTAACATTTCTTGTTGCACATTTCAACACTCCCTCTCAACAAGAAAGGGATTATCAGTAACCCCAATCCTATCTTTATGGAACTCAAACTTGCATTTTGACAATGCCTTAGTCAAAATATCTGCATCCTGCTCCTCGATTGAAACATACTGCAACATCATGATCCTCTTGACTACACAGTCCCGTAGATGATGGTAACGGATATCTATGTGTTTGGACTTGTCATGAAGTACTGGATTCTCAGAGATTTTTATGCAACTCTGGTTATCACAGTATATCACTGTAGGATCCATTATTTGACCATACAATCCCACTAGAATTGCCCGCATCCAAATGGCCTCGCATGTTGCCTGACTGGCAGCCATGTATTCAGCCTCTACTGAGCTAAGTGCAACTTATCTCCGTTTCCTGTTGTACCAAGAAACTGCAGTTGAACCAAGGTTGAAGATTCCTCCAGAAGTGCTCTTCTGGTCTGATGGACTACCTGCCCAATCCACATCCATGAAGCCTTGCAGCTTCACTCCATATGTCCATCTGTACCATAATATGTACTGTGTAGTGCCTCTGAGATATCTCAACGCATGCTTCACTACCTTCCAAAGCATCTTGGTAGGCTGAACCATAGCTTAACTTAGTTGGTTCACCACAAAGCATAAGTTGGGTTGTGTTTTCACCAGATACATAAGTGAACCCACCAGCTGCCAATAAACAGTAGCAACTACTACCTCACCTGAAGTAGCATCCCCCTTCCTCTAGTTCCCAACTAGAGGAGTCAACATGGGCTTGCACTTCTCCATGTGAAAGCGCCTGAGTATCTCATTGGCATACTTGCCTTGAGACACAAATACTACCCCATCTTGCTGCCACACTTCTGTTGGGTCCCTATAATACTAGTGATTACCCCATTAGTATTGTAGTTGTACCCCTTATTAATATTGTTTTGCCCCTATTGTCCCCATATTGTTATTATTGTGCCCCATAGAATCCCTCTATTGTTCTTTTTGTGGCTTTATATTATTATTATTAGGTTAGCTGGGTTATATTGTGACTCCTTAGACTCCTATATATAGAAAAGATGTTTTGTCATTTGAATCACCCAAGAATTGTTCATTTAGGTAATGTAAAGGAGGTTGTCCCCTCGAAGAGGCTGAATTTT
The DNA here is from genome assembly GCA_000404065.3 of Pinus taeda. Classification (NCBI taxonomy): domain Eukaryota; kingdom Viridiplantae; phylum Streptophyta; class Pinopsida; order Pinales; family Pinaceae; genus Pinus; species Pinus taeda. The sequence continues at coordinate 148,257 of APFE030598258.1, forward strand.
AAGGCGTTGATCTATCTTTTCTATCTTTTTCTTGAGCTTCTTTCATAACATTTGGTATCAGAGCTTTGGATTCTAGGGTTTCGCTGCTCCAAACAGGTCATCATGGCATTTTCGCTATAACTTTTTTTTTACGACGTTTCAGAAGCAAAAAAAAAAAAAAAAATTGAGAATAAATCGCACTAAACCTTGGATTTGCATTTCAGAGCTTTTTGTGCTATGTTTGCAGAGATATGATCTGAGGAAGTTGGTCTTTTTGCAGACTCCTGAATTACATTCCAAACAGGTGACCTGGGGAAAATCATCATAACTTTCTCTCTGAGCTTCAGATTGAAATTTGTAAGAAGGTACAGAAAGAGGACAGACTGTAGTTTCTTGTATATATTTTTCAGAGCCAAATATCGAAACAGGGACACATGGCACGTCGTACAAGTTTTCTCTACTGAAGTAGTATATAATCAGGTCACTATGGGAGATTTGGCATAACTCTTTATTGGAGAATCCAATTGGGGTCAGACTGGTGGCATTGGAAAGAGCAAAAGAGCTTTATTACAGTTGTGATAGCAAATACACTAAAGGTCATAAGTGTGTTGAGAAGAAATTATTCTAGATAGATTGTGAAGAGGAAGAAGAAAAGGAGCAAGAAAGGTCAAAAGAAGAGGATATACTCCAGGAACAAAGCCTAGATGAAGAACAAATGAATCCAGCCATATCTTGTAATGCGTTAGCAGGAATTACCACTCCTCAAACCATCAAGATAAAAGGACAAATCAAGAAGAAAAAGGTAATAGTGTTGATTGATTCAGGAAGTACCCACAATTTTATTCACTGTAAGGTAGCAAAAGAATTGAATTTCTTCTTATATCCAACACCAGAGTGTCAAGTGAGGTTGCAAATGGAGGAACAATAAATTTCTCTGGAAAGTGCCATAATATCAAGCTATCCATGGGAGAATATGTATTGACTAGCCCAATGCTTTCCATTCGAATGGGAGGTGCTAATGTTGTATTAGGAGTCCAATGGCTACAACCCTTGGGTACAATAGCTTTTAATTTTCAAGAAATTTTCATGAAATTTTCTGTGGAAGGAAAGGAAGTTTAATTATGGGGTATTGCAGGGAAACCAGGAAAGATAATCAGCTCTAACGGTATGAAAAAGCTGCTAAAAAAGGAACAAAAAGGTGTAATTGCACAATTATGTTCGCTAGATGTTTCCACATTGGAATCATCTATTTCTCCAGATCTCCAAAAAGTCTTGGAACAATCATTCCAAGGTATTTGAGACTCCCAAAGGTCTCCCACCTATGCGTGATCATGATCATACTATTCATCTGATTCCAGGAAGTGTTCCTCCATACATCAGGCCGTACAGATATCCCTATGTCCAAAAGAGTGAAATTGAACGTATGGTTGCAGAAATGCTAGAGGCTGGTATAATTCAACCAAGTCAAAGTTCTTTCTCTGCTCCAGTAGTATTTGTGCACAAGAAGGATGGCATGGTGCATGTGTTCGAATTATAGGGAGCTCAACAAGCTCACTATTAAAGATAAGTTTCCATTCCTGTCATTGATGAATTACTGGATGAATTGCATGGATCAATTTACTTCACCAAGTTGGATCTTCGTTCAGGATATCATCAAATCAGAATGAACACTGAAGACATTCCGAAAACAACATTTAGAACTCATGAGGGTCATTATGAATTTTTGGTCATGCCTTTTGGCCTTACCAATGCACCTTCTACATTTCAAGGTTTGATGAATTCCATTTTCAAACCCATCCTTAGAAAATTTGTGTTAGTATTTTTTGATGATATACTAATCTACAGCAAGTCTTGGAAGGATCATGTTGAACATGTTGACAGGGTGCTACAACTATTGGAGGAGAAACAATTATGTGCAAAATGATCCAGATGTTTCTTTGGAGTACAAGAGGTGGAATATCTGGGTCATATTGTATCTCATTAAGGAGTTAAGGTAGACCCTAGCAAAATTAAAGCCATTAAGGAATGGAAAATCCCCACATCCATAAAGAATCTACAAGGATTTCTTGGGTTGACAAGGTATTATCGCAAGTTTGTTAAGAATTATGGAAGAATAGCACCACCTCTAACAACACTATTGAAGAAAGATGATTTTCATGGACTCCAGAAGCAACAAAGGCCTTCAAACATCTTAAAGAGGGAATGTGCCAAGCACCTGTCTTAGCTACACCAGACTTCACAAAAACCTTTATTGTGGAATGTGATGCTTTCGGAAATGGAATTGGTGTTGTTTTAATGCAAGATGAAAGACACATTGCTTTTGAAAGTCGTCCAATCAAGGGAAAGTTTTTACACAAAGCTATTTATGAGAAGGAAATATTGGCAATACTACATGCACTTAAGAAACGATGACCCTACCTAATGGGAAGACACTTCAAGGTAAAAACGGATCATGATAGCCTTAAATATTTTTTAGAACAAAGATTATCCTCTGAAGAGCAACAAAAGTGGGTCACAAAGATGTTGGGTTATGACTTTGAAATCATCTACAAAAAAGGGAAGCAAAATGCGGTGGCAGATGCACTCTCAAGAAAGGATGAGGATGTGGAAGCATTGTTGTGCGCCATTTCTATTATCCAACCAGATTGGATAAACGAAGCAAGGGAGGAATGGAAGAATGATGAAGAAGTGTGGGACTTATTCGAAAATTACAACAAGATTCCAGTACGTCTGATACATTTAGCTGGCAAAATGATTCGTTATGGTACAAAGATCGCATATACCTCTGTAAGATTTCCCAGCTAAAACAAAAAGATTCCTTATGGAATTGACACTTCTCCCTTAGGAGGGCACTCAGGATTTTTAAAAACTTACCACAGGGTTAAAAAGGAATTTTTTTGGGATGGCCTTAAATTAGATATTCAAAAGTTTGTGGCGTAATGTTTGGTTTTCCAACAAAATAAAGTTGAAACAATTAAGACACCGGTCTATTACAACCTTTATCCATTCCAAGCCAACGTTGGGAGGAGGTTTCAATGGATTTTATCACAGGTTTACCCAAGTCTGAGGGAAAGAGTGTCATCATGGTGGTAGTGGACAAACTGACCAAGTATGCACACTTTTGTGCATTATCACATCCATTTAAAGTCAGTACAGTTTCTACTGCATTATGGAAACAATTCAAAAGCTACATGGAAATCCAAAGATTATTGTAAGTGACAAAGATCCCATTTTCACTGGAAATTTTTGGACAGAATTATTTTCTTGTCTTGGTACTTAGTTAGCTCATAGCTCATCTTATCATCCTCAATCTGATGAAACTGAGATAGTAAACAAATTGTTTGGAAGGATATCTTCGGTTGCTTGTATCTGATAACAAACATAATGGGGGTTAAATGGTTGCCTTCTGCTGAATGGTGGTATTAAACACTTCCTTCCATACAACAACAAAAATGACCCCACATTATGGCACTTTATGGGTATCAACCACCATCCATCACATCATATTTAAGAGAAAATTCTAAGGTTCAAGCAGTGGAACATCACATCGGACATCAACAACAAGTCCTCCAACTCTTAAAGGATAACCTCGTGTTGGCACAAAATAGAATGAAACAACAGGCAGATCAACATCGCAGTGAAAGAAGTTTTGATGTAGGTGATTGGGTATTCCTACAGCTACAACCATATAAGCAATGTCCCTCAAGCAAGCTAAGAAGGATAATAAATTATCACCAAAGTATTATGGTCCGTACAAGGTGTTGCAAAAGATTGGTACTATGGCATACAAATTGGAGCTTCCTGCGGCTTCTCGATTGCACCCAGTTTTCCATGTTTCATGTTTTAAGAAGGTTATAGGCAACAAGCTCCCAGTTCAAACA
>APFE030598259.1:0-10549 GCA_000404065.3 Pinus taeda
TCTTATGGTTTATATGATAATCATAGGTATTTACCTCCCCTAATTCAAGGAATTATGTTGGTTTTTTTCGATATGACTTCTTTTTGTCAGGATATGGTTAATGCGTCGGCATTTAACATTATCTATAGCCATTATTACCATTTAATTTGAATGTCTTTGGCTAATTAGCAGCTAGTAGGAATCCAGGTATCTATTATGTTAAGGTTGTCTATTGTGCACGTGACCCCAATTGGTATTGCTTGGGCTGGCACACATTCATAAGCAATGGAATGTCATTTGGTTATGTAAAACTTGGTGGGACTTTATTAGCTTCTAGCCTTCACCAGTGTTATATTAGTTGTCTGTTTTCACTGACCTTGCAAGCCATTGTTGGCCATTTATGTCTGTTCTCATTGGGCAAACTAGATTTTGTGCTCTTGTTTTCATTCAAGTAAATTAGATTTTTTTGGGGAATGTTCCGTACTGCCAAAATATTCCAATTGATATCCTAAACTGCATTCTGATACTGGATTTTGTTTATGTGAGAGAATTATGTCATTACAGGGTGCTGGGAAACCTTCATTTATGACTTTAAGAGGCAAAGAGAAATGTATTCTAGTCGAGCTGGTGGGATTTAGGCCTTCCTGTTCATGTTTTGAAGAATCCCATCCCCAAACTGCTTCCTCTTTATGTAAAATTGTTTGGGTTATATTGTGATTCTATGAGATTGATGCCGACCTCGCAGGCAATGCCCATCCCTAGTGAGAATAGAGGTATTTTTGGGTGGCATGATTGGAGGAACAGTACTGCAGACTCTAATTCTCATGTTTATCACGTATAGGACTAACTCGGACAGAGAGTTATTAACCTGTAATTCCAAATCTACTCTTTACTAGCATTCTTCCTGGGTTTCGTAATTTAGTATATCGCTGGTTCTACCCATAAATTGCAGGCTTCACACGCTGAAGATCAGATTAAACTTTAGGGAGGCTCAGTAGATTCAATCAAAGACAGTTTAAGGAAGGTAGATAAAGCAAACCCTTTATGATTTACTATGTGATATCTTGTATTACACAGAGATGTTTATTCTTTAGAAGATTAATCCTCTCATGTTATATAGAGATGTTTATTCACAAGATTAATCTTGTGGCAGGGCAGTGAAAGAGATGACAGAGAGTAGTTATCTTCTGAAGTATGAAATGAGGATTGCTACATTGTTACTCTGAAGTGATGCATGTACTCTAATCCATCCACATCACTAGTTTCGGCAGATAATAGACATTTTTAAGTGTATTTGAAGAGGACAGTGACTTCATGGTGAATTTGATTATGGTGTCTTCTTCCACAATCAAGAACAAGGAAAGTCATTTTATCAAGCTGCATTCAATTGTCTAGACAAATTTTTAATTCCCTCATTCGTTGTTTTCGTGGAATCACCCTGTTCTTTTATTGTAGACTTTGACTTTTACAAATGTTGGTTAATAGTATTCTATTTTCCATAACATCATGTGACTATCAGGTGATGTTGAAAAATATACAATCTTCTGCCACATTCAAGGGCAGGGAGAGTCATTTTGTCAAGCTGCACTGACTTGTCTAAACAATTGTTTAGTTCCCTCATTCATTATCTTCATGGAACCACCATGTTCTTTTATTGCAGACTGACTTTTACGAATGCTGATTAATGGTTTTCTAATGCTGATTCATGGTTTTCGATTTTCCCTAGCATTACGTGACTATCAAGTGATGTTGAAAAATATACAAATAGAAGGAAAACTTCACCATGTCTATGTGAATTTAAAACACAGGACATATTTAAATGTGAAAATTATCTTTGTTTGTTTGTAGGGTTTAATCTTTATCAGGCTCTAGGTTTACATTTCTTGGTGAAGAGTTGAGAATTGAAACTCTCCTATGGAACATCCAGACTCGATCAAGCATTAGATACTTTCAATGACAACATCACACAATTGAATAGATTATTCTTCCATCCAACATAAAGCTGAAACTGACATGAAACCAACCCAACCTAGATTCAACCTTCAACTTGTAAAAATATAAATAACAAAATTTAGATAGCTAAGAAGAAAAGGAAAAGGACTACTATAAAGTGTATGAATAAAAAGCTATTAAAGCTGTATAAATTCTATTCCAATAGCGTCTACATTCTAACTTCAAATAACAAAGTAGCATAATTAATCTGTTCACTTACCTTGGTATCATTTCTTGCCTCTTGGTTGATTCTTCGGCTTTTACATTGTGAGGGGGCACATTGGTTGATGTTGTTCACCACATCTACTCTCCTTTCTACTTGACTCTAACCTATGTCTGATGACATATTTCTCTACTGGCGTTTTATCTTCTTGAAACATCTTAGTTATCTTGTTTTTCCCCTGGGGCTTGAATTGTTGGACACATCTTTTCCAAACGAATCCAATCTCATGTTTCTTCCCAAATTGTTGGACAGATCTTCTCCGGATATAATCAATGTCATGTTTTTTTTGCTAAATTGTATTATAATATCGTCTTCGAGCCTTCCAATATCATGTTCTTGATTAATGGAAACATATTTGGCAAATGATTTCATGGGTTTGCTTTTCATAAATCTCGGAATTTTATCTCTCTAAATCTTGTGAATAGTGACATGCTTGTCTGAAAGATTAAGCCATGCATATCTACATATTAACCAATTCATACTTTCAAACTTTAAAACTGTGGATGGCTAATAAGATCTAGTCTGATCACAATGCTTTGAATCTAATCAGATTTCCCTACAGACAAGCCACCTCTTCAGTCTTACATAAGTGCCGAACATATTTTCTTTAGACAAATCCGATGTCATGTTTCTTCCTCGATTGCCTTACAGATCTTTTCTAGACAATCCAATGTCATGTTTCTTCATATTTCTTACCACACACAAGCCACCTCTATATATTTAAATAGATTCAGTGGGTAGTTATAAGTCAAGGAAAAGTGTGTTGAGCTCAGGATAAATAGTATTCAAACTGCCCTATTTTCCTGCGTAAATTTGGCCTTAAATCTAGTTTGAATTATGACGGAAGTCAGAGTTCTGTTTATTGGAGGTGAAATTTGCCCGTGGAATTTATTTTTGGAGTTTTAGCTGATTATCTCTTTTCAAATAAAGAATAAAAAAGAGTGGAACTTTTGACTCGTGGAAAAACAAAACTAACCAAAAATGAGGCGATATGAGTGCTGGATATCAAACATGGATCTCAATATAATTTGATTGCATCGACCTGGTTGTTAAGTTACCAATAATGTGATTCTGTACACGTTTCTTGTTTATTGGTAAATAATACATTTCTCCACCAACCTCTTTTTGTTGTCAATGAAACCATAATGTTTCTTAGAGAAATAATCTGTTACTTACCTGAGATAAAAAAAATTAAACCCAGATTTGGCCACTGCAACAAAGTCATTTTCCCTTAATGTAATTGTATTCTCTAATTATCATTTGATTTTGTTGTTTAATTTTTTTTCAGGTATTGATTTGACTAGAGGATTAGAAATACATCATTTTTTTCAGAGTATTGATTTAGACTTGTTTCTTCATTAAATTTTATTTATTTCTAAGCTAATTGGATCACTCACTACTTTTTTTTTAATGAAGTTCAGATTTGCTTCCTCTGGAGTATAACTTCCCACCTAGATCTAGATTGGCACTCTCTCCTCAGTCTCCCTATTTCAATCTTGAATTGATTTCGAACCCTTGTTTCAATAAAAAGACTTCATCAGATCTAATCCATGGATCTTGGCATTCCCACTAAGATTTCACTGAATTTCTTTCAGGTCAGTTAGTTTTGTATTAGTTCTATTTTTTTTAACATTCATTTGTCTCTTACCTCACAACTTTTTAGTTTTGTTATTCTCTTCCATTACTAGCTTGCTTGAACCCAACAACCACTTTTCTCTACGATTTAGCCTATTACTGGCCACATTACACCCCTATCACTACTCCTGTAGATCAAGATCTTATGCTGTTCACGGTATCTAAAAGTACAGGTCATGCAGGAAGTCGGATTGGGTAAGTAATGTTGATTCTTTTACAATTATATGCAATTTGCTGTGCTACCTCTTCTTTCTCACTTGTAACTTGAATGTTGGCAAACCTTGTACTCTGTTTCTCTGGGTCTGTATGTGTATGCTTGTTTTTGTGTGCATGTGTGTACTCAATGGCTTGGAGTTTGACTGTTACTTATGCATGTCATGTAAGGTATGTATATTTCGAATGGGTCTATCTGTCTGTTGAAGTAGAGACATCAAATGAATGGTGGAACTGAGTTGATGTCTCTACTTTAAATGGTTGAAATGAAAATACTTGGCAAAATGGACTAATTACTCTTACTCTGGCCGTCTGTATCAATGCAGCTCTTGCAGGGCTAAAATGTGAAGGAAAGGAAGATGAAGATTGTGATAAGTTATTGAAGAGCAATGGAATCGTCACACGCAGTGGGATGCATTTTGGTGCACCTCAAACTTATGTGAGGTTGAGTATTATTGACAGAAACCAGACCTTCAATCTTCTGCTTGACAGGCTCTCAACTATTCATGGATGATAAGTTGAATCACTCAATCATTGATGTGAGATCAACTATATTCCTTTTCAATGTTTACAACTACAAATACAGTAGTATCTTTAACTAGAAGGCCGAGCGACCATGGCAGGATGATACAAGGCTTTACAAAAGTTTATCCACTCTTCACAATTCTACAAACAAATTCCCAAATCAGCGTTCTTTTCTCGGTTCTGTTCCAAATAACCTTTATATGTATGTGCACCACCTGCTCCTCATAAAAAATCATTCTCAAGATCGTGGAGGGCCTTCCTTCTTTTTGTTGAACAAAGAATTAATGTCGCTCACTGATAGCAATTGAACTTGAAACTACTGCCAGAAAAATCATGAACAATGCGATAAATATGTCCTTCCTAGTTGAGATTCCATGGGTGTCTCTGCAATTAAAAAATAATTGAGGTTAGAAGTTACATGCAAGCAAGGTGAAAGGCAAAACCAGAAATGAAAAACAACTTTTTTTCTACCTGAGAGCAATGGAAGCTGGGAAGATAACCCAACACAAACCGCTGCTATGGCCCCTGTGAATTGGAATGCATCCCAGATACTTGGTATGAATGATGCCCCAAGGAAAACGATTCCAATTAACCCAGCAGTGATCAAAGTGAACCTCTTATTATCCAAAACAAGATGCTTTTTCACTGGAAAGACAAGCCCATCAAGATTAAGTCTCAGGGCAAAAAAAATGAGAGGAAAGACTAGCATCAGATGTACAACATAGGTCACACGAACAATGTCATTCAGCACAACACTGTAGGGAAATCCCAAGTTGGTGTCAAAATTGTCCAGGACATCATCCATGGTCTGGTCTCCAAATAGAAGAAAGCCAAAAAAGCATGTACTTATGTATACAATTGAGCACAATGCCAATGATGTGCGAACAATGGGCTGCATTTCTGAAGGGTCTTCAAGTTCATTGTAGATGGAATGAACTGCATGGCGCAAAGACATCACAATTCATTATAACATAATTTTAAATGCAAATTCAACTAATGAACTCTAAGATACTACACTGCAGGACTAGAGATGGAGGAAAATAATCCATACCATTGTAATGACAGATGTAAGGAGTCACAATAACTAGTACCACAGTGAAAAGCTTCAAGAACGAAGTAAAATCCACAATATTCGGTAACAATCTTGGTGCTTTGACAGTGCCACTGAACAACTTTACAATCAAAATACCAGTCGTAATCACAACAAATAAAATAGCAAGTGCAACTGATAATGCATAAGTGAATTTCAAAGAATCTGCAAATTCATGGAAAGGAACACATCAATATAGGCATCAAGATTTGAACATCACAACTCCTAAGGAATAACCCATGATCCACATCCTTGAATGTATATGCCATATGCCATTTCTAACAGGGCAACATGAAAAGTCAAACAAATCGTTAAGCAGATGCCATCAGTATGTGACATTCCCAAGATATGTTGAATCCCTCATATAATTACAACAGTTTCTAGACATTTAAATCCCTGATAGCTGTAAGGTATGTATATTTCAAATGGGTCTATCTGTCTGTTGAAGTAGAGACATCAATGAATGGTGGAACTAAGTTGATGTCTCTACTTTAAATGGTTGAAATGAAAATACTTGGCAAAATGGACTAATTACTCTTACTCTGGTCGTCTGTATCAATGCAGCTTTTGCAGGGCTAAAATGTGAAGGAAAGGAGGATGAAGATTGTGATAAGTTATTGAAGAGAAATGGAATCATCACACACAGTGGGATGCATTTTGGTGCACCTCAAACTTATGTGAGGTTGAGTATTATTGACAGAAACCAGACCTTCAATCTTCTGCTTGACAGGCTCTCAACTATTCATGGATGATTAGTTGAATCGCTCAATCATTGATGCGAGATCAACTATATTCCTTTTCAATGTTTACAACTACAAATACAGTAGTATCTTTAACTAGAAGGCCGAGCAACCATGGCAGGATGATACAAGGCTTTACACAAGTTTATCCACTCTTCACAATTCTACAAGCAAATTCCCAAATCAGCGTTCTTTTCTCGGTCCTGTTCCAAATAATCTTTATATGTATCTGCACCACCTGCTCCTCATAAAAAATCATTCTCAAGATCGTGGAGGGCCTTCCTCCTTTTTGTTGAACAAAGAATTAATGTCACTCACTATAGCAATTGAACTTGAAACTACTGTTAGAAAAATCATGAACAATGCGATGAATATGTCCTTCCTGGTTGAGATTCCATGGGTGTCTCTGTAATTAAAAAATAATTGAGGTTAGAAGTTACATACAAGCAAGGTGAAAGACAAAACCAGAAATGGAAAACAACTTTTTTTCTACCTGAGAGCAATGGAAGCTAGGAAGATGAACCCAATACAATCTGCTGCTGTGGCCCCTGTGAATTGAAATGCATCCCAGATACTTGGTATGAATGATGCCCCAAGGAAAACGATTCCAATTAACCTAGCAGTGATCAAAATGAACCACTTATTATCCAAAACAAGATGCTTTTTCGCTGGAAAGACAAGCCCATCAAGATTAAGTCTTAGGGCAAAAAAAATGAGAGGAAAGACCGCCATCAGATGGACAACATAGGTCACACGAACAATGTCATTCAGCACAACACTGTAGGGAACTCCCAAGTTGGTGTCAAAATTGGCCAGGACATCATCCATGGTATGGTCTCCAAATAGAAGAAAGCCAAAAAGGTTCATACTTGTGTATACAATTGAGCACAATGCCAATGATGTGCGAACAATGGGCTGCATTTCTGAAGGGTCCTCAAGTTCATTGTATATGGAATGAACTGCATGGAGCAAAGACATCACAATTCAAATAATGAACTCTAAGATACTACACTGCAGGGCCAGAGATGGAGGAAAATAATCCATACCATTCTAATGACAGATGTAAGCAGTCACAATAACTGGTACCACAATGAAAAGCTTCAAGAACGAATTAAAATCCACAATATCTGGTAACAATATTGGTGCTTTGACGGTGCCACTGAACAACTTTACAATCATAATAGCAGCCGTAATCACAACAAATACAACAGCAAGTGCAACTGATAATGCAGAAGTGAATTTCAAAGAAACTGCAAATTCATGGAAATGAACACATATATAGGCATCAAGATTTGAACATCACAACTCCTAAGTAATAACCCATGATCCACATCCTTGAATGTATATTCCAGATGCCATTTCTAACAGGGCAACATGAAAATTCAGACAAATCGTTAAGCAGATGCCATCAGTATGTGACATTCCCAAGATATGTTGAATCCCCTCATATAATTACAACAGTTTCTAGACATGTAAATCCCTGATAGCTGTAAGGTATGTATATTTCAAATGGGTCTATTTGTTTGTTGAAGTAGAGACATCAATGAATGGTGGAACTGAGTTGATGTCTCTACTTTTAAATGGTTGAAATGAAAATACTTGGCAAAATGTTCTAATTACTCTTACTCTGGCCGTATGTATCAATGCAGCTTTTGCAGGGCTAAAATGTGAAGGAAAGGAGGATGAAGATTGTGAAAAGTTATTGAAGAGCAATGGAATCATCACACGTAGTGGGATGCATTTTGGTGCACCTCAAACTTATGTGAGGTTGAGTATTATTGACAGAAACCAGACCTTACAACCTTCTGCTTGACAGGCTCTCAAATATTCATGGATGATTAGTTGAATCGCTCAATCATTGATGCGAGATCAACTATATTCCTTTTCAATGTTTACAACTAAAAATACAGTAGTATCTTTAACTAGAAGGCTGAGCAACCATGGCAGGATGATACAAGGCTTTACACAAGTTTATCCACTCTTCACAATTCTACAAGCAAATTCCCAAATCAGCGTTCTTTTGTCGGTTCTGTTCCAAATAATCTTTATATGTGTGTGCACCACCTGCTCCTCATAAAAAATCATTCTCAAGATCGTGGAGGGCCTTCCTCCTTCTTGTTGAACAAAGAATTAATGTCACTCACTATAGCAATAGAAGTTGAAACTACTGCCAGAAAAATCATGAGCAATGCGATGAATATGTCCTTCCTGGTTGAGATTCCATGGGTGTCTCTGCAATTAAAAAATAATTGAGGTTAGAAGTTACATACAAGCAATGTGAAAGACGAAACCAGAAATGAAAAACAACTTTTTTTCTACCTGAGAGCAATGGAAGCTGGGAAGATGGACCCAATACAAACTGCTGTTGTGGCCCCTGTGAATTGATATGCATCCCAGATACTTGGAATGATGCCCCAAGGAAAACGATTCCAATTAACCCAGTAGTGATCAAAATGAACCTCTTATTATCCAAAACAAGATGCTTTTTGCTGGAAACACAAGCCCATCAAGATTAAGTCTCGGGGCAAAAAAAATGAAAGGAGAGACCAGCATCAGGTGTACAACATAAGTCACACGAACAATGTCATTCAGCACAACACAGTAGGGAACTCCCAAGTTGGTGTCAAAATTGGCCAGGACATCATCCATGGTCTGGTCTCCAAATAGAAGAAAGCCAAAAAAGCTTGTACATATGTATACAATTGAGCACAATACCAATGATGTGCAAACAATGGGCTGCATTTCTGAAGGGTCCTCAAGTTCATTGTATATGGAATGAACTGCAAGGCGCAAAGACATCACAATTCATTATAACATAATTTTAAATGCAAATTCAACTAATGAACTCTAAGATACTACACTGCAGGACCAGAGATGGAGGCAAATAATCCATACCATTGTAATGACAGATGTAAGCAGTCACAATAACTGGTACCACAGTGAAAACTATCACATATTTACCAAGATTCAACTTGGGAAATATCATTGAATAAAAGCAGTGATAAACTGGTAATTCACCTTATGTTGCATCCCTTTCCATAATCTTCCAACAAATTGGTCTCCTCAGACAGAAAATACTGATTATGATCGGTTGTTTTAACAACAAAGGGAGTGAGATTTTTTCAAAAACCATAAGAAGCAGGAAACAAATAACAGAGGAGAAAGAAATAATTTGTTCCGAGTACATGATTCTGTAATCAAATAAAAAGACTTTTTAAAGATATGTTGAATCTCCTCATATAATTACAACAATTTCTAGACATTTAAATCCCTGATAGCTGTGAAAAGGCCCAAATGAAATATGATATATCTCAAAATCAGTGCTAAAAAATGCTTATCAGGATGAGCAAAGCAGACTTACCCACTCTCTTGAAAGACTCTAGACATTTAAATCCCTGATAGCTGTGAAAAGGCCCAAATGAAATATGATATATCTGAAAATCAGTGCTAAAAAAATGCTTATTAGGATGCAAAGCAGACTTACCCACTCTCTTGAAAGACACCAACGGAGCTAAAATAAGGACTATGGTGAGAACTAGGATCCGAACACGTCCATTCCACCAATGAAATCCAAACCATTCTTCAAGTATACCAGCATGATGCACGCCATTTGATGATGTTCCAGATAGCACATCGCCTGCCCAAATCAAGAAAACACCTCCATCAGACCAACAGAGGCCATCACTGTTTCTTCTCTCCGTTTCTCAAGAACGAAGTCCCCTGAGCACCCATAAACCTTCCAACAACGGCAGCCATGATCTGTAAGAAAAATAGGAATAGGATGATCCACAAACCTAGCTTGAATCCCCAGTGCAAAACAATCCTATCTAAATGTACAGAATGGGTGTACCAAAATCCATTAAAATACTCAGAGCAGAACCAGGCGTAGGGCTCATACCAGGCATTACAGTGGCAGATTTGGTTTTCTTCTCGCTGGCGTTTGCCCTGTGTTTCTTAAAAAAACGAAATACAGAGAAAAGATTTAAGAACTCCGCATCGCCACCAGTGGATTTAGGTACGATAATGTATTACGCCAGGGGATTTGGGAAGGTTTATACGGGCGTTTCCCTAGCAGTGGCCAGGGATAAACTAAGGAGTCAGTTCGGTCCAGATCCAACGGTGTAAAATGTGTTAATCGTCTAACAATCAATT
>APFE030598263.1:0-13977 GCA_000404065.3 Pinus taeda
CTCTTTGTCCCTCTCCCTACCCAATCCATCCTCTATCTCTCTCTCTCTCTCTCTCTCTCTCTCTCTCTCCACATCTCTCCCTCTCGCTCGCTCCATCTCTCTCCCCCTCTCCTCTCTCCCCCTCTCCCTCTCTTGCTCCCTCCCCTTACTTCTCTCACTGCCCCTATCCCTCACCCTCTCTCTGTCTCTCTCTCTTTCCCTCCATCTCCCTCTCTTTCTCTCCTCTTCCCCCTCTCGCTATCTCTCTCTCTCCTTCTATCTCCGTCCCTTGCTCCCTCCTATCATGCTCTCTCCCTTTTCCTCCCCCACTCTCTCTAATCCTCTCCCTCTCTGTCTCTCTTTGTTCTTCCCTCACTCGCTCTCTCCCCCTTCCCCTCTCTCGCTCTCTCCCACTCCCTCTCTTTCTCCCCCTCTCCCTCCCCACCTCTCTCTCCCTATCTCCCTCCCTGTCTCCCCATATCTCTCTTCCTCTACCCATCTCTCTCCTCCTCTTTCCCCATGCCTCTCTCTCAACCCCCGCTCTCTCTCTCTCTCTCTTCCTTCCCCTATCCCTTCCCCTGTCTCTTTCCCTTTCTCTCTCCCTTTCTCTCAGGCTCCCCCTCTCCCTCTCTCTCCCACTCCCTCCCTCTCTCCTCCTCCCTCGCTCTCCCTCTCACCCTCCTCCCTCTCCTCTCCCTCTTTCCTACCCCCCTCCCTCTCTCTTTCCCTCTTCATCTGCTCTCCCCCTCTCCCTCTCCCTCTCTCTCCCCCTCCATCCACTCTCTCTCTCTGCCTCCCCATATCCCTCTTCCTCTACCCATCTCTCTCCTCCTCTCTCCCCATGCCTCTCTCCCCCTCTCTCTCAACCTCGCTCTCTCTCTCTTTCTCTGTTCCTTCCCTTATCTCTCCCCCTCCTCCTGTCTCTTTCCCTTTCTCTCAGCCTCCCCCTCTCCCTCTCTCTCCCACTCCCTCCCCCACTCTCTCTCTCTCCTCCTCCCTCGCTCTCCCTCTCCCTCTCACCTGCTCCCCCTTCCCTCTCCCTCTTTCCTATCCCCCTCCCTCTCTCTTTCCCTCTTCCTTTGCTCTCCCCCTCTCCCTAGCTATTCCCCTCCCTCTCTCTTTCCCTCTTCCTCTCTCTCCTGCTCCCCCTTCCCTCTCCCTCTTTCCTATCCCCCTTCCCTCTCCCTCTTTCCTATCCCCCTCCCTCTCTCTCTCCCTCTTCCTTTGCTCTCCCCCTCTCCCTAGCTATTCCCCTCCCTCTCTTTCCCTCTTCCTCTGCTCTCCTGCTCCCCCTTCCCTCTCCCTCCCTATTCCCCTCCCTCTCTCTTTCCCTCTTCCTCTGCTCTTCCCCTCTCTCTGGCTATTTTATATGGTATTAATTTAATTTGCTATATAAAAGAATTTTATATAACTATTTATTAAATAAATTAGATATTTTAAATAAGAAAATCAAATATTTAAAAAAAAATGAAAAATGAAATGTATAAAGTGGAAGAAAATAATTTATATAAAAATTTAAAATATTAAATGATATCGAAATTCATAAATTAAAACTTACAAAATTTGATGATATAGAAATAAATAAAATATTTAAAATAAGAAAATCAAAATGAAAAATGAAATGTATAAAATGGAAGAAAGTTCAAAAATTAAAGCTTAAAATGTATAATAATATAGAAATGACTAGAATATGTTAATTATAAAATTCATATATAAAATTAATGCCAAATTAAAAGCAGTCTGTAAAAAGAAAGAAATTACAGGCAAACATCAGTGAAAAAAACAAGAAATTGCATGCAGACATCAGTGAAAAGAAAAAATTGCATGCCATCATCCCCGAATGATTCAGCGGCCATGTTCAAGTTGCAGCGGTAACAAAAAGCACACACACAATGATGGCTTGACTGCCTGCATCTGGACAAAAAGGCACACACACAATAATGGTTTAAACATTAGAAGGATGGTCAGTGAATGATGGCATTGTTATTTTGAGACAGAGAAAAAGTGAATTAAATCTTTTCCTCAGATTATATGAAATTGGTCTTGTGCTGCCGTTATTCTTTTCCTCAGATTATATGAAATTGGTCTTGTGCTGCCGTTATTCTTTTCCTCAGACTATATGAAATTGGTTTTGTCCTCAGATTATATGAAATTGGTACAATGACTACAGTTATATAAAGGTAATTTGCGCGATATAACAAAGAAGATGACGATGGTACTTTGCTGGATATAGCAAAGAAGATGAAGGTGTGGGTTATTGAAGAAGGACAAGAAAATTGATTAACTGCAACAAATATCTGTCTCACTGCAACAAATATCACTATTATGGCTCTCTAGTTCCCTCCTCTCCACTCTAAATACCTCCATTGATGACATCGAACAATAGAAGCACGAAAAATAATAGAAGCATGAAAAATAATAGTTGTAACATAAGTGTACCTGGAAACTGGAGTCTCCACATTATCCTCTCCCTCTTTCTCGAAGAATCCTCATGAATATTTCTTTGTACTTCTCTTTGCTTCCATCTACCTCATACTTCATCTTGAGATTCACTTGGAGGTCACCAATGACTTGTCATTGACAAAATTTCCTCCATCATAGCATTTTTCAAATTTGTTGGCCTACTCGTTGCCTCTGAGCTAGGAGCTCTTGCGGTCATCAGGTACGATTAGTACAATTTCTCTCTTGAACAAAAGTTATTGATCTTGGAAGACCCCTCTTGTCACAATTTTTTCCTCGTTCTTCCAGTGCTTCCATTTGTTGCTAGAGCCTCGTCAACCTTCACAATGTACCTTCAATCCTCACTAGGAGGCCATGGAAGAAATATTATAAACCAACAAGAGAAACAAAGATATGAGTCTAACTAATAGTAAAACAATAATAATCAAGGAATAGATATACAAAGTACTTATCTTTCTGAGAATTGTCAACTCCGTCTTGATATTTTCCTCCTTGCAGGAATCATTGAAATCCATCTGCGAACTCATCATCCTCATCCTCATAATCAACATGTTCCTTTTCTTCCCTTCCTTGCATGAGCTAGGGTTTCTTCTTTCAGTAGAAACATTGATCTAATAGCTCTAGATCTAGGATTTTAACCAAAAACCGTATGTTTTTCTGATCCTAGACTTCAAGCCTGTTGATGGCAAAAAATAACTGAAATCAATAATGGGGAGATCACTTAGTCATGGTCCTAATGAATCCCTTATCCTTTTGAGATGGTGATTCTGACTGGTTCAAATGGGTCAAATTACCCTCTCTCTCCCTGTTGACTTGTGGTGTTTCTAATAACCTATCAACAAGAAAACTCAATCAAACTTATTGTCTTGTAGCATGCTTGCAATGAAGCAGTTCTTAAGCTGATATAAGGGCTCAACCAAACCAAATGCAATTTCTCCTATGTAGGAAACTTCTAAAAGATGAGAACTAAATCTAAATATAAATCTAAATGGAAATACAATCTAATCTATTATGAAAACAATAAAAAGGATAGATTAGATCTAACGATTAAATGAAGGATTAGTTCTCCTCTCAATCTAGCGAAAAATATTGAATTTTGGACGAACTTGAATTTAGAATAAAAATCAAGATAATAAGCCAAGGAAATAGTTCCAGTACTTGCTACTAATTGAAAAATATATACATTCAACTACCGATAAATAGTTATCCTATTGCACATACCTCTAAATTCAAATAAAATGAATTCAAATTAAGTGGTATAATTGCATTAAAAAGATAGTTCTCATAATACAATCATGATTAAACTGAAGATAAACTTGTCATCAATCTACTAAATAGTTATAAGTGATAACATGCATAACTATTCAAATTCATTGCCTATCTTTAATGTGAATAAGAGGCATCATTAAAAATATAGGTTTTCAATGTTTAGATAAGCATACAATTAACTGAAATTTGTAATAGCGTAAAGCACAATAATCAAATAGTTATGTCAACTAATGATTCAACCACAATTAAATTTAAATGAAGACCTTCAATCAACCTCTAACTTTGAGACTAGTGCACAAAGTTTGCATACCTAACCATAGCTTTTGAGTACATGATTTCTAAAAAAATTCCATGATATCATGAAATTTTGAAACTAGAATACATCTCTCAAGATCTAGTCCAAATATATCCAATTTTATACAAAATTCAATTCTCTACAGTAGTGCAAAAAAATCTCTTTTTGCAAAGAGTTGGAAGCCTTCTCTCCATGTCCTAATTGTTATTTATAATTACAAAAAGAAATGCCTGAAAATAAGATTTGTTGAAAGAATGATTGAGATCTTTGATTTTAGTTGGAAAGATTCAATTTCTCTTCTTTACTAGGGAAATCCCTTTGCTCCAAGATTTCTTTGCCACATCGTCTCTACCAAGCGCTACAAAGAACCAATAATAAAATAAAAAATAACCTATTAAAATGGAGAAAAACTAAGATTTCCAAAATTGTGAAAAACAAACTAAGTGATCCAAATTTAATTTAATAATTTAATACAACCAAATCTAAGTTTTCCCTTGCTTTCGTTTGAAGAGAAGATTCGAAAAAATGATCTTCTAAATGAATTTGGAACAACAAGCCACTTTGGAGCAATGAAAATTCTCCAAAACAAACTCATAAATTGATTCTTGGTTGCAAATTCATACTTGTAGATTATGTTATTTTTTGGAGTGGTTAATGACCAAATTGGTCATACAACCACTCCCATATCCTTCTTGATGATATAATATTTCCAACAAGCCCTCATGTGCTCATTTTCATTGTGCAAAATTCAAGATATTGGCCTCCAAAATGTAGATTGCAATATTAGCAAAGAGTTGGAAAATACATAGTCTTAAGATGTTTTTTATTAATGTTATGTTTAAATAAATTTAAAAATATTTAAAATAAATTAAAATAAAAACAATATAATAAAAAATAAAACTAAAAATTCCAAATAGGAGGATTTTAATGCTTTTATGGTCTGAAAGTAAAAGTAAATGAGGGGATGCATGTACATGTGAAAGAATAAAGGAGGGAGTGGGTGGAGGCCCGTGAGTGGAGTATGAGCACTCCACCACTCCAAAGGTACTTTTGATTTACCCATTAATAAATATAATCTCCTCTTTTAATTATAATTTTTGTTGAATGCTCTTTGTGCTCCTCCCACATCATCCCAAAGTATTGTGAACTCGGGTGCTTTTGAAAAAGAATGAAATTTGAATACCTCTAAGGAGTCAGGGAACTCGGGGAGAATACTCCATGTCATTGTTAAATAGTTAAAATTATATTTATAAATAATTAATTTAATTAACTTAATCAATTAAAGTTAAATAAATTTAATAAAAAAATATTACATATTGATATAAATTTTATATACAATTTATAAAAGTATAATGAAATACAAATTTACAAATTTTACACTAAGGTAATGAAATTCAACCAAACTTTGACTGAGGATATTTTCCAAATTGTAAGTTATAATGAGACGAAGTTTTATCCATTGGAATATTGCAACAAAACACATGCAATGGAGCAATCAAAATGAAAATATAAGAAAAGCTAAAATATCACAAAATTAACAAAATTAAAGCATTAAATAATTTGGTTCACAAAGATTTACATGGAGGGTCCCCATAAAAGGTTTGAAAATTATAGGGGTGTTGTGGCAAGAAAAAAACATAGGACTTCTAAATACAAACTTTGTCATGTGCTAATTAATTTGTTTCTTTATAGGTGAATAACCTTTTTTCATTTGATTCAATCCGTAACATCAAGCAATGACACCTCAATCATACAAGATATTTCCAGAATACTACAAGGTATACAACACTATTCTGACCACATATGGAAGTATCTCTACACATGTTCGTACAATAATTTCAATTCAACATATCACACTTCACAAGTGTATGGAACATACTTGATTCATCCTACTTAACAAGTTGTATCTTGCATTTATGCCTTATCGAACTTCCATATTCAAAGTTGTGATAATGTCATTACTGGAAAAACCAATGTTGATTATATGGTACAAAAACACGGGTATAGTGACCTTACAAATCAAATTTAAAGTATAAATCAGATGACTTTTAAATCTTGTCCAAGATTTCACAACAACAATGGTAAGGTCGAAATCACATTTGTCCTATATAAGCTCAAAATAACCTTCAAGGCGACCTCCAAAAGTGCACTTAGGACTACCCTAACCATGACAAAATTTAGGTTAATATTTTCTCAGACAAAGGTTGATTCTCTTTACAAGTTCACTTTTTATATAGTCTCTAAATTCAGACTAGGGCTTGATGCCTCTCGATGCGGCCTCTAGAGGGCTACCGAGGCCTGAACACAAGTTCAAATTTGACTTAGATAAGGTTGAGTTTGTGTCTCAAATAATAATCTTGGTCCCTGTTCTCCATACAATGTTTCATACAAAGTTCATCAAAAACCATCCATGACTTGACTAGGGTTACACCCTTAAATGATTCTCTTGAAATTGGCTTTGATACCATGTTGAATTTTCATGATTTCCTAGAATGATAATTACTTTCTAATGATTCATTAACCAATTCATCTTATATCACATTCATCATTAATCAATTATACATAAGGAATCTCAACAATAAAACAATAATTACAGCAGGATCATGAAGAGTCAGCTAAACATAAGAGACAATTTTTTACCATGAGAAAACCCTAACTAGGGACAAAAACCCAACAACCTTTTCCTAGAGAAATTATTCAAAATTCAACAAGAGATACAATTTCATATTTCTATCAAAATAAATTCAAATTGACTAGTAATCTAACCGAGGTCAAACCTGGTCAAACTACCCTTAAAACAACCAAACTACTTCCGAGAATATTTCGATCAACTCTAGTTGAGTAGGGCAAATTTCAGCCTCCTATTCCTCCATAGAAATTCAGTTTCCTTCCGCAAAAGCATGCACATAAAATTTCGACCTCTTCCATATGTGTGAGGTCAAACAAAGGCAGAATAAGAGCTTGGTCAAATGCTAGACCATCTTGGTCAACTTCAGCCTTCTTTTCTTATGTCTCCTTTACATAGATGGATATAAGATGTTATGTGTGTGTGATCTGAATCATGTTCTTTGAGGAGGAATTTGAGTTCTTTTATATAGTGAATTAATGAGCTCCAATAGTTGTTTCTTTTGGGGTTAGATGAATTGAACAATATGGATATTACTTCTACTTTTGGAGGTGAAAATTTGAAATTTAATTTCTTCCTTTTGGGCTAACTTGAATACTTATTGAAGCTACAATAAAATCAACAAACTTCCCTCTTGATGATAACCCTTTAGCATCTTAAAACACACACTTGTATTATTATATCAATTCTTCCATTTGTTGGTTTTGTTCCTTAGAACACCCCTTGAAAGATGAATTTTCTCTCACTGAATCTTCTACATATTGGTTTCATCTAAAAAATAGTAAAACATACTTCTTTCTAGAACTAATTAGTTTCTTGGCTTGGTTGTCACTTACCAACAAAAAATTGGAGTTTCCATTATATGTGTTTATGGTGAAGGAATTTCCATCCTTGATGAGATGATACTAATTGGCTTTCTACATGAAGATTTCATCAAACATGTACATATAGGGACTTCCAACTACCAGTCCATATACATCAAGTGGAACTACATCTAATTCTACTTCAACAAGAAAATGAACAGTAATAGAAACTTTGATTTTGCACTATTTTTTTACCTTTACCCTTGCCTCCATGTTGACACATATTAATCATTATGGGCTAGGATGCTCATGAGTCTCTAGTCCCAGTTTCAAGACTAGATTTATTGCTATGAAATTTTCCTATAATCTCGAGTTGAATAGAACATCAATTTTAGCCTTCTTTGTTCATGTCTTTATATGGAAGAGAATGATCATTTCTTTCTCTTCCTCATCCACATATGAGCTTCTTTCCAACTAATTAATTGAATCTATGGCCATGAGATTATTCTTCTTAGCATATTTATTTTGGTTCTTTGAGTTTATCTCTAGATGCAATTTCCAACACTTCTCCTCTATATGACCATAGATGTTATAGTGGTTCTAATTGTTGCTAGGATATTTGCACTAGGGTGTTATCATTGTTACATTTTTCTCTTTCCCCTTCTAGGAATCTCTATGGTGCTCTTTTTACTTTAACCTAGTTGATTTCCCTTATTTTATCTTAGTACTGTGCCTGCACATAATCCTCATTCTTCACTATTAGTTTAAATGACATTTGTTTCTTCCACTGATGGTTCTTTATACCCCCCATATAGTTGAGAAACATGTATGGGTTCTTTGCTGCAATACTCAAAATTATCTCCATCTTCCTAAATTCCATGGTGTACTCCTATACACTCAACCCTTATATCTACCCGAAGTAATTCTTCTAGATCTACTAGTCTCATACATACCCAATACGATAAAACTACTTTATGATAGTATTGAAATCTTCCCACTTAATCACTAGAGGGTATCCTCTAGTCTTAAGGTTTTCATATGGATTTCCTAGCATGTTAAGGGATGTTCCTATAATATCAAATGATAAAATAAAATTTAGGTCGTGCATATATGTGGTGAACTCTAAAATAAACCTCTAACAGTTATAATTATTGGTTTAACTTCAAACCATTGATCTCACCTTGATATGTCTTGATGTAGACCTTTTCTTACCTATTGAACAAGAATTGTGAATGGTTCATGACACTTGAATTGTGTTGTTCCTTTTCATGTTATTTCTTAGATTTCCTCTTTGGTTCATCCATGTCCCCTAATTTCCCCTATGAACTGACCTCTAAATTGGAGCCTCCATCTTCTCATATTCTTAAATTTTTCACTAGATTTTCCATAAGGAGTTTCATGTTATGAATGGTATCTATGATCTATTATTATAGCCTTAAGAGCCTCTCTTCTACCACATCTTTAGAGTTATTAATAGATTGAATTACCATGGTTGAGTTTTTTCTGCTTAAACCAATTTTGATCCCTTGTATCTTCCCATAAAACACCCCAAGTCACCTGCTCTTATACCAATATGATTCATAAACTATCAAGGATATTACAATGGAAATTTCATCACAAAATATCTAATAAAATATACTTTAAATATGAAATATATACTATGATGGTTATTTTCCCTAGAATTATAGATTTATTAAGTTACTATGTCATGCGTGCAGTATATAAAAGGTGGAAAATAAAGAGTTTACACAAATAAAATCTTTCTCCCTCCCTCTCTCTCTTTCCCTCTCCCCTTCCCACTCTCTCCCTAACCCCCCCTCTCTCCCTCTCCCTCTCTGCCTCCCACTCTCCCGCACTCTCCCCCTCCCACTCCTACTCCCTACCTTCCTCCACCGCTCTCCCACTATCTCTCCCTCTCTCTATATCTCTCTATCTCTCCCCCTCCTCTTTTTGCCCACTCTCCCTCTCCCTCTCCCCCTCTCTTCCCCCCCTCTCTCACCCCTCTCGTCCCCTCCCCACTCTCCCCTCTTCAATTGTCTCCCCCTATATCTCAGTCCCCTCTTTCCCTCCACCCCTCTCCCTCTCCATCCATCTCCATCTCCCTCTCCCTCTCCCACACCCTCTCTCTCTCTCTCTCCTGCTCCCCCTATCCCACTCTCTCCCCCTATCATTCCCACTCTCCTTCTCTTTCTCCACCTCTCCCTCTCTCCCTATCCATCTCCCCATCCTCATCCCCTTCTACTACTCTCTCCCACTCCCCCTCTCACTCCCTCTCTCCATCTACCACCCCGTCCGCACCCATCACCATTCCCCTTCTCTTCCCCTCACCCTCTCCCCTACTTTCTACCCATCTCTCTCTATCCCCCCTTCTCTCTCTTTCCATCTCTCTGTCCCTCCCCCTTCCTCCCCCTCCCACTTCCCCTCTCTCTCCCCGTCTCTCCCTCCCAATCCCCCTCCTCCTCTCCGTCTCCCTCTCACTCTCTCCCCCCCATCTGTCTCTCTCTCTCCCTCTCCCTTCCACCTCCCCTCCCCCCATCTCTCTCTCTCTCTCTTCTCTCTCTCTCTCTCTTTTCCTCTCACCTCTCCTGCTCTCTCTATCTCTATCTCCCTCTCTCCCTCCCCCTTTGTCACTCTCTCATCCTCCCGCTCCTTCTCGCCCTCCCGCTCCCTCTTCCCCCCATCTCCCTCCCCATATCCCCCTCTCCCTCTCCCTCTCCATCTCCCCCCCTCTCTCTCTCCACCTACCCCTCCTTTCCCACCCAACTCTCTCTCTACCTCTCCCCCTACCCCATCTCTCTCCCCCTTCCCCTCTCTCCCTCTATCTATTCCTCTCCACCCTCTCCCTCTCCCTCCCTCCCTCTCTCTCCCTCTCTCCCCCTCCACCTCCACCTCCACCTCCACCTCCACCTCTCCCGCCATCTCCCCTTCCCCCTCTCCTGCCCTGTCTTGTCCCCCTTCCTGTACTCCTACCCTCTCACTCTACATATCCCTCCATCCCTTCCTCCCTCCCTCCCTCTCTCCCTTTGTTTTTTAAGCCTCTTTTCACATTTATATAAAAAACACATCCATTTCACATTTCTTATAGAAATAAAACAATTCTACTCATGAATAGATTATTTTATATCATCGAATTTCCAAAAGATAAATAATTACATATAATAAAATAATACAAAGATATCCTTTCACATTACAAACAACTAATTATAAATAATAAAATTCATTTCACAAAAATATTCCTTTCATTATTATATAATTTCAAATCAATAAATATTTATACAAACATAAATATAACTAAACAATTCAAATATAATAATTAACTAAAATAATTATTCACTAATAACTATATAAATATAAATCAAATATGACAAAATATAAGATCAAATATAGAACAATAACTTTACTTATATGGTATTAATTTAATTTGATATATAAATTAATTAATATAAGTATTTATTTAATAGATTAAATATTTAAAATAAGAAAATCAATATTAAAAAAGAGAAAATGAAAAAGGAAATGTATAAAATGGAAGAAAATAATTTATATAAAAATTTGAAATACACGGTGAGGTAAGAGTTCAAAAATTGAAGTTGAAAATATATAATGATATAAAAATGTTGAGAATATATTAATTATAAAATTCATATATAAAATTAAATACACCTCCCCAAAAAAGGCTTTTGGAAGGAGATAATGGCATCGTCAGTGAAAAGAAAGAAGTCCAGACATCCCCTGAATGATTAAGCCACCATGCATGATGATGACTTGACTGCGTGCACCTGGACAAAGAAAGCCTATCATGGTTTAAACATTAGAACGATGGTCACGGTCTAGAAATTAGAATGATGGTTAGTGAACGATGGCATCGTTATTTTGAGCCATAGAAAAAGAGAATTAAATCTTGTTCTTAGATTATATGAAATTGGTCTTGTCCTGCAGTTACTTTATAGCAGAAAAATGACACAGAACAGTGACTACAGTTATATAAAAAGTACTTTTCTCGATATAGGAATCAATATAAAGGTACTTTACTAGAAGCAAAGAAGATGAAGGCGGTACTTTGCTGGATATAGGAATCAATATAAAGGTACTTTGCTAGATATAGGAATCACAGATTGATAGCATGGGTTATGGGTTTTGATGAGGAAAGACAGGAAAATTGAAATTTCTAATTTAATCTATGCAACCACATACTAAATAATGAATATGAATATAAAGAAAATACAAGAAACACATCTGTCTGACTGCAACAAATATCACTATTATGGCTCTCTAGTTCCCTCCTCTCCACTCTAAATACCTCCATTGATGACATCGAACAACAACGTCTTGTCCACTCTAAATACCTGCATTGATTACATCAAACAACAACACGTACTCATTCGTCTCGTCCATGTATCCTTTCTCGCTCATCGTCTTCATCAAATCCAGATTTAATCATGGACAACAGGCATAGACACCGGAACAACAGACATAAACATAGACATCGACCACTTCAAATACAATGAAATTCCTTACAATAGCAAATGAAGAAACAAATCGGCTTTTCATTCAAATTTCATTAATCCGCCATCAAGCATTAACGAAAAAGATGAAGATGATTGAGCAGACCACAACGTCCCTGAGATGCTTTTCTTGAAATTCTCGTGCAAAGCTGTTGGGTTTTCTTAACGAACAAGATGATTGGAATGCTTTGGATGCTTTTGATTAATGACTTTTTACTATATATAAAACTAAACTTTCTAATTTGGATGTTAACATGAAATAAATGGAACAACGGCACTCCGAACTTGAAAACAGCCATCAGCCAGGTCAGCAGTGTGGGGACCAATGCGTTTAAAACACAAATGTATGGGCGTAAAAGATCGTGGAGGGTATCGATGGCAGGTTGCCAGGAACAGTGAAATGAAAAAGGCATAGCCGTTGTGGACACTAGGAAATAAATAAGGATTGAACTTACCATGTTTTCAATCCGTCTAGAGAGCTCGTAGAAAGGCTTGCTGGTGCATATCTGCGTAGGAGTTGCTGCTTAACCACTTAGCATCTAGACGGAGAATGCAGACCCATACAGTGCCACTGAATGTGAGGGGATTACATAGAATCCTCACCATGCTCTGAATGCTCAAGGCAGGTCGAAGGGATCCAAAAGGTGAACTTATACTCCCACGGAAATTTCTGTAAATTGCAGGATGCAGAGCAGGATCACATCAATTGTTGATGGTAGTACTTTGGCAGCGGTTTTTATTTTGAATTCAATTCCAGAGAAGGAAACGTCCGAGGTGCTTATTATTTCTGGGGGAGCATGCAATTTGGAATCGGGTATAGCAAGAGTGCTATGTGAGCGTGGGGTTAGGGTGCAGGTTTGCATATCTGTCCCACATAAATCAGCGATTTATTTAGGTTTACACAGCTCCACTTTGCCTTCCAGTTTTATTCACTGACAATTTAATTTTCATGGCCGGCAGCTTCTGGTGGACTCAGAAGTGTTGGATATTTTTGCAATGGGAAAATACCAAAACCAGAAAAACAAAACACAGAGGCAATGCTCTGTTTCCTTTACACCAGGATCTTTTGCACAGAGGAGCCTTAAAAAAATTACAGAGCAAAGTATTTCACCACCATAAAGATTTCCATTCATTAAACAAAAACACTAATACATATTCATCCTCTTTTACTCAGATGGATTCACCAAATCATTTTCACAAAAGAAATTACTCTACCTCCTATGAAATTTTACACCACTGTGTGTAAATATTTCATTTACATTCACTGCTGTGTGAAAACAAAATTACAGAGTTTTACTCATTTACCTTTTCACCTGTGTGAAACTACTCATGGATTTGAAACAAAACAACCCACTGGTTTTCTTCATTCACTTCTACTTCTCCTGCACTGTTGTGCATTCTTTTTCTTTTTACATCACAAAAAAGAAAAATTCATGCTGCTGCGTTTCATACATTTCAAATTGCATTACAATCCTTGGTTTTCATTGGCTGCTGCGGAGCCCTGTTTCTCTTCTCACCGTGTGCAAAAAATTACGCAGTCACTTACACTTGCAGAATGGTCAACCACAAAAAAAATGGTTTTACATGTTCCGTAAAAACTAAACTTACGCGACCCCTCGTGAATAATAAAAAAACATTAAAATTAAAACAACTACTTATGCCCATGCCTATTTTAAATTCGTGCCCATACATGCCGTATGAAAACATAAAGTCTTTTACCTAAGTTTATGACACATTTATTAAAAACATTAAATAAAGCGTGCGGTAATAGTAAAAATAAAGTTCGGGCTGGTTGTTGATAATGATTGTCCGTTGAACTGATCGGACGCAATTCGCTCACCAACCTCAGACAAAACAAACGAACTTTAGCGTCCGGGGAGAGGGTGGTTTTGTGTTCGTACACTGGATGCGTGGCAGCTGGTTGGGGTGTTCGGAGGCCCTCTGACAAAAACCCCTTTTTACCACAAGCGTTGCGAAATGCCTCCACGTGGTTCGGTGGTTTTGCTGGGTGGTTTTTAGGTGCATTAAATATTTTCCCGC
>APFE030598265.1:6165-40358 GCA_000404065.3 Pinus taeda
GACGAACAGACATGCCATAGAAGGGAGGGCGACATTCACAAGGCCAACAACTAGGTCTGGAGTCATCTGGAAGGCTGGCTGTTAGAACAAACTTGCCCAAATAGGATGAGCGCGGGTGTATAACTGGACTGGAGCGCTGACGTCGCATCTTAATAATGGAGGAGACTATGTCAGCGCGACTTAATACAAACATAGGATGCAATGGCTCCTGAAATTCGACCAGCGCGGAAAACCTGTGTGCTTCCACGCTAGCAGTGCATCAGTTGCACTATCAGCTGCCAGTCAGCGCAGTTATTTTAATAACAGTCGCGATGATGAAATAAACTTTGGCAAAGAGGGTCATTTTGCCAATTCAAAGAGCATGAGCATGATGGATTTGATTTCATGACATAGTAGGGAGACTGACAGGGAGACAGTGACAAATTACTGTGTAACAAGTCACCTTCGAATATTTAATGAGCTTGAAGTGACAAATGCTCAATAGAGCCTTTTCTTTTAAGGAGTCCGAAAAGGATCAAAAAGTGTCTGCTCTGGAGAAACTAGGCAAGGCGTTTACCAGACAATCCGTAAAACTGCATATACACCTTAGCGATCATATGAAAGCCAAGGACTTTCCGTACGACAGTCATTCTTCCCGAATGTTGTGTTCGGTGCATTACGGGCTGTAAGGCGGCAGACACGGCCTCCTATGGATCAAGGATGATAACCTAGTGGAGTCTCCCCATATATATGCGATGGTACGTGGGAGCACAAGTCCGTACTAGACCACAGTTGAATCACACAAGGAGGAATCACCCAACCTTAATACAAGAACAAAAGTGACTAGGTTTAACGATGCCGGAGCACGTCTCTAGCCTAGACCTCTAGAATGTGAGCGTTATGTTCCAATGCATTTTTAAGTTCATTCGATTTATTTTAAAGTTGATCTTGAGTTACGTTTCGGTTTTCAAGTCCTACCGTATGTAATTTCTCAAAATCCCTAAATGCACTCTATATGCCAAAACATGTTATTCCATTCGATGAATGCTAATTACAAAAGGGTTTAGAGAGCTTTCATACAAACGAAACGATCACAAACAACAAAGAATTTCCCTAATGCAACTAATGGAAATCACTAAACTTTTCTTTAAGATTAATAATCCACTAATCAAAATGAAAAGTCCTAATTTTCATTAACTATCGCAAAGAAAAAGATATTTTCTTTTTCAATAATGGCAAAATGCACTAAAGAGTTCTTTGAGAAATAATAATAGACAAATGTGGAAAAAACCGGTTGACCCCAAACAACTGTAATCCGTGCCCCGGTAGTGAAAAGAAATCGAAAAAATGTCAAGATTGATTCAACAACAATCACTTAAAAAACCAAGAAAAAGCAAGCGAAGAGGAAGGCTAAATCAAACCAATAGCAAGCAGTAAACTAGCCTTTGCAAACGAGTAAGCAAGAAAAGCTGATCCAACAAACTTGGAACAATAAAACTAGGTCACAAGGCAAAAAGCGAGATCCACTTCGACAAGACTCGCAGAGAAGTGCTTCAATCTTTAAACAATGAAAATCAAGTCATAAACCAAGTGAAAAAGGCAGGGGAAAGCAAGACCAACAGGTTGAGGAGGTAGAATTGAAAAAATTCAATCCTACAGGAGTGAGTGCGGGTAGAACACATCAATAGGGCGCTGATAAGAAACTATGCGTAGCAACAAAGCGATGTGAGTGCAGAAGAACACGGCTTAACTGCGATGGTTCGATTTTCAGAACCGTCGCGACTATTTGGTGTATTAACGTGATTATCAGGAAATCATAGAAAGGGCTATGCGATGGCAGCGCGACTGTTTTATAATAAACCGCGATGAAGCCAAAAAATGACGACAATCAAGCCAAAAACTCCCAAACCAAGGCAATCACTCTTTTAAACAATCAGGGTACTTCCCAGACCAAACCAAGAAACCCAAAAAGCAGAGAACTAATCCCCGAACTTCGAAAAGAGAGAAAAAATCCAATTCAACGAAAAAATGAACAAGAACAGGACAAAATCTAGCTCCAAGCTGTTCAATTTGTAAACAAAACCGGAGATTGACTGAAATGGCTTTGATCTACTTCGCTAATGCAGAGCAATAGCATTTCGAAGGCTAACTGGCCATTCTTCAGGCTCCGTCTAAAGCTTACAGATCAAACAACAAGGTGAAAGTCCCCAGTGGAGTCGCCAAATTGTTGTGTAGGTAAATCCCTTCTGCGGACAAAGATGATCCCTCTAGCCTAACTGAGGTCTGGCAACAATCGAACAATGCTAACACGCAGGCTCCTAATTGCAAAATAAAGGCCAAGATGAGAGCCTACCTCGAATCCAACGCTTATATTAGTAGAAGGATCGTTGCTTCCGTTCTTTCGCTTCAGCTGGTCGCAATCCTCATGATCTCCGTGAACATACACCTGCACAAGCAAAGGACAAGACAAATACAAGCATAAAATCCGGGAAATGCAACTATGTACTGGTCAAAAAAGATACAACTCAAACATCATAATCAAATGCACATGAGTGGAACCATAATGATAGTCGTTTATCTTATTAATAAAACAAAAGAGAATACAACCAAGTTCTGACGTCAAATCCTCCTTTCGTTGGGTCCAGCCAGCAAGTCCTTCAAGCATTCACCCTTGAAAGTAGATATCCCGGGACAACTCTCTCTCTCACACAAGTTTACACAATATGGAAACACTTCACAACCTTCCTTAAGCACTATATCAATCCCACACTTATCACACCAGCTGCCTATCAAGCTTACACACTATCAGCAATGCTCTAAACACAACCAATTCCAAACTAGTAGCTCATGGCAATGGTGGAGGCTTAAATAGGAGAAGGAGTCTCCATGAATGGTGTGAGGATGAGCTTATCTCCAAGGAAGGTGGCTCAAATGACGAAACAAACATGCCAGAGAAGGGAGGGCGACATTTACAAGGCCAACAACCAGGTCTGGAGTCATCTGGAAGGCCGACTGTTAGAACAAACTCGCCCAAATTGGATCATCGCGGGTACATAACTGTACTGAAGCGCTGTCATCACTGCTGAATAACAAGGAAAGTCATATTAGCACGATCAGATATAAGGAACAGCGCGCTGTCACATGAAATTCGACCAGCGCGGGAAAGGCATGTGCTTCTGCGCTGGCAGCGCATTGAGTCTGTTTAGGAGCGCTCATCAACGCGTTTATTTTTACAACAGTCACGATGATAGAGGAAACTTTGGCAAAGTGGGTCATTTGGACACATTAGAGAGCATGAGCATGATTAATTTGGTCTCATAACATAGTAGGAAGACTGACAGGAAGACAGTGACAAATTACTGTGTAACACCTGATGAAGCCACTTGGGAGATGGCTAAGAAAATAAGGGTGTAGTACCCATATTTTTCTTGTTGAATAAAGAACGTAAGAGTTCTGTATAAAGCTTAATTTTTATTTTTTTTCTATAAGAATACCAAGGATCATGTTCCCTTTTTAGGGGGTGGGGCTTGTGAAACCCCTAACACATTTCCCCTAATTTTTGTAATGTAATGATGTAATGGATTAAAGTGTGCGACCATAGATCCATGGTCTAAGAGGGAAGAGGAAAGATAAACCAAGTAGGGTTAGTTGGCACCTTAAATTAATTTTATGGTGCAAATAATGAGAAAAAGAACATGAAGAGACCCCTATGGAAATGATAAAAAGTAAAATGCACAACAATATGAGGGTTGGACCTCTTCTTGGTGGAGCTCATAAGTAGATCTAGAAAAAAATATGAACTAAGGGAATGTTATTCCTTGAAAGAGAAAATTGTGACCAAAAGAGAAAAAGGATGAAAAGAAAATAGAATGAGTGATTTCTAAGGGATTGGTTGAGAAACCACTCAGTGTGCTTTCTAGGGTTGATAAACCACATGTAAAAGGATGTTTGTTGTGTGTTGATAAACCACCCATCGAGTGCTCAACACAGCTGATAAACCACCCAACACTATGAATTTTGTTGTGTTTGACTATTTGACAAACCACCCTCTGTCATATGTATTTCCTATCCTCTGTGTATTGAAGATGGCTTCTTTCTAAGGCTGTTGAAAGGAAAATTCCCTTAGATCATGGATATGGCTTAGGGTGGCTGTTGTAAGTAATTATGGATATGGTAGTTTTGGTTGGAAAATCAAAGTCCCACCTTTATTTTGGCCTTTGTCCTTATTGTAATGGCATGTATTATCTTAGAGCACAGAAGCTAAATATTTCTTGGTGAAATTTAGTGCATGGCTTTAAATGATGTTGCATCACTGTGTAATGTTATAACATGTCTATTTTGGTTGAAATTTTTGTCGGAAATAATAGTGAGAGGGGGGGAGGTGAATCAGTATTATCAACTTACTAACTTTTTCTTTTCATAATCAAATTTATATATGCTACTTCAGTGAAGAGAACTCGCGTGTGCATGCAACTGTTCGTAAGGAAACCAATGTATATCTAGTGAACTTATGATTCAATTAATTCATCATATGTTGATCTTTAATCAGTGCATCAGCACTTAATTAACCGTTTAAATAGTAACCATGTGCAGTAATAACAAAATAAGCAATCACACATAAGAAACACACATGA
This sequence comes from Pinus taeda, assembly GCA_000404065.3. Classification (NCBI taxonomy): domain Eukaryota; kingdom Viridiplantae; phylum Streptophyta; class Pinopsida; order Pinales; family Pinaceae; genus Pinus; species Pinus taeda. Next base: position 10,779 of record APFE030598265.1, read on the forward strand.
ACACCAAAATTTAAGGTGGAAACCCAATGCAGGAGAAAAACCACCTACTGTTGCTGTCTTTGTCTTCTTTTAATATAAGAAAAACTTGTTTACAATATTGTACTAGTTCAGACTCATACCAGTATGTAGGCACCCCCACCTGTAGAAGGCTACAACCTTCTCTCATTCTCCAACTTCTACTAGAAGGGAGCTACAATTCCCCAGCCCTTGTACTAGCTGATATGTTTACTAGTATGTAGTTGCCGACCTACAGAAGGCTCCAATATTCACTCATTTTCCAACTGCTACTGGAAGGGAGCTCCAACCCCCTAACTCTTGTATTAGCTGATATGTTTACCAGTACATAGGCGTCGGCCTACAAAAGGATACGACCTTCTCTCTTCCTCCAGGGACCACGTTTCATAAGTTTTCAAACTGGATACTCCTAGTACACAACAACACAATATGAAGGCCACGTTTCATCCAATTTTCATACTGGACACATCAACAACATTGAAGCTCAAAATAAATCACCACTACAATACAACCAATCACTGAAAGCCTATCATCACTGAAGAAAATCACAATCAATCAATCTAAACATTTAGAACACTGTCACCAGAGCATAAAGCAGAACCCAGAACTCTGCATCAACAACCAGAACCAACTGTGACTTCAAACATCATATTTCATAATGTATATGCTACTTCGAAGTATCGAACCAAGATGTATACATGCCTTCACCAAGGCGAACTAGCATATAGTCTCCAAATACTAACTTAAAACTTCACACTTGTTCTAGACTTCTGCCATAACCAAATCATAACATTTACAGAATAAAACATGCGTTAGCAATCAGATCTAGCCCAACCAATATTAGATCATTTATTGGCAAGTCATTTTAGGTCTCATGATCCTGATCCAACATTGAATTCAAGGTGAACAAAATATTTCAGATCATATCATAATCATAGCCCTTGAAACATAAAATATACTTCAGATAGAAGTATTCCTAAGAAACCCTTACACTTGCACACTTGGTCCTTTAATCTCCTCCTCCTTATATAGGTTTGGGCCTTCCTCAATACCTCAGACCAAATCAATACTTGGAGCCTGTGGTATTCTTGGACGAGATCAAATAGTCGTTACTCCACTCAATATTCTAGGCTAATACCAAGGTATTGACCCTTGGTATTATTTACTCTTGAATTTCCTTGATTTTTCAACTCATACGCGATTTTCCTCTTGTGAAAGTGCGTGCATACGTATACGTGTCTTTTGTTCTATGGACCCATGTGTATACGCTACTTGGACAAAGTGAACCAGCATATACTTCTTAAACTATTCTCTTTCTTCAATCTCTAGAGTCTGATCTATAATCCTTTGCTATTAACTTGTTGCACTGTGAACTGTCATCTATGTGAGTTACCATCAACGAAAACACATGTATCATAATGCCAACAATTCTTGTATTCTCTTAGGTTCTTGTTATAAATTTGTGCCATGCATATATGAGCTAAAAGTTTGAAGATTTCTATTTATTTTTCACATAATGGATTCTAGGTTTACTGGCTTCGCATCACAATTTGAAATCTCCTCCTTCCTATGTGGGAATGAGAGGTTGATTTCTTGATGATATTTTCTAAAAACATGGGCTATTCATGTGTTGGGTCCTTCATTTTTGGATATAGTTTTGGTGGAAAATAGTTGCGGAAAAAGAAAAAGTGCAAGCTAGGAAAATGAATGGTTTATTTGGTTGGAAAGTGGCAACAGAAAAAAGATAGTAGTAATTAAAGGACCAGGAAGCTATGTTGGAGCTTGTCAAATCTGTGAAATAAGGATCAGGCTACTAAAGTTGAATAAATCAAGCAAATGTGGCCAAGAAGAGATAGATTCATCAAGTTGGTTAAATTGGACTCAAGTAAGTATGGACAAGATCCAAAAGGTTGAAGATTATATATATGTGCATAGAGTAAGCTACAAGGGGAGAGATCAAAAGAAAGCTAACATGCCATTGGAATTTTAGGACATGTACTTTACATATGTCTTCCATTGTAATTATGTTTTAGTCTTGAAATTATAATGGGAGTTTTGGAAGAAGTTCTAAACAGATCCCTGTAAGTCAATATGGATTTTTATTTGTAATATTGATCTAGCCAAAAAATATATAAATGAGATTATTGCAGGGAATTACATGTCTTTATGTATGAATGTGATCACAATTGCATACCTACTTTAAAAATTTTATGATCTCACGTAAAATTCCATTTCATGTGTTATTTTATTTTTGAATAAGGATCGTTACATAGATCTACAAATTCTTATAAGTTTGATGTATATTTCAATAGAGGAAATGAATCTTATCACCTCCTAGACCCCAAAACTATCACTCATAAGTCTCAACACACCTCGGGTGAGACCTTATTCCCTTGCAGAAGATTGAAAATGTCGATGTCATGCTAGAATATAATGAGCCCTTTGTTGGCTCTCGAAGATCAAAACCATGGTCTCTTCTGTAAAAAACATTGTGAATAAATGATTACATTATCAGGATGTAAATATTAATTACAGTTTCTAGATAATGGTGGCTAGGATCATCAAAAGCACTATTCGAGAATGGCAAGAAGAAAATGTTGATTCATTTGTTTACCAGTAGGAACAACTATCACAAAAAAACCTAGACTAGGTTCAGAACGATATTCTTTTTATAGAGCTCGCACACAATCAATATGAATTTTTTTGGTGTAAATTCCTTGAGGAGTTGTATCATTGGTTGAGTAGGTTGGATCATGCCTCGGTAAATTGAGGTGTTGGGTGAATCTTTAGGAATTGGATCAATGCCAATCTAGCTACTTTACATCATTTGGATCATGAACTTACAAAGGTTGTTGACTTTTGGGTACAAGCCATGTTGGAAGAATATATCATTGTGTTCATTATAGAGAATGACCAGTAATTATCTAAGGTGGAATTAGTGTTCAAAAATTGTTTATGAGGAAGGCTTATAAAATAAATTCCTCAATGGATTAAATTTTTCGTGGTGGAAGAAAGGCTATAACCATTTCAAAAATCCAATATGGTAGTGTAGAACCTTTATACTAGGGTAGGGTTTTGGGGAGAGATGCTAGCTAGTTGCCGAAGCTGAAAGGGAGTTATGATGGCCAGGGAGGAGTTATAGAAGGCATGAGAATTTTGAGAAATTAGGATGGTGCAGATATATAATGAATGGAGGGAGCACAAGTTGCATGAGATTAGGAGAAGGTGAAGGGTGTTGCAAAAAAATAGGTGAAGTGTTGAGCATTTTGAGGTTGTAGAGATGAGAGATGAGTAGTCTAAAGTTATGGAGTGAGATAGTAGGATAAGGATCGAACTCTATTGTAAGAGGAGGAGCTAGAGGAGATGAGTTAGGAGACTTGATTAAGAATAGTGAGGTCCATTGAGAGTTAGAAGGAATATGAACACTAGAGACACTAGGAAAAAAAATCATGACAATTGGTCCAAATACTCATGTAGACGAGGAGATGCACTTTGTTATGAGAATGCTTCCTCCCCTTTAATAAGTGGTCTGCAAAGTAGTAGCATACTTGTCTCTCTCCCTACCCTTCCCCTTGTACATTATCAAAATATTGTAAGTTTCATTTCCAAGTTAGTCAAGACTTTGAATTTTTGTAAATTTCATAAGGTTTATGTAGCTGCTAGTTCTGGTAGTAGTTGTCAATTTCACTCTACAAGTTTTTTGCAACCTCGTTTGATAGGATTTATCCTAGTTCCACCTAGTCATACTTCAATGGTTGGGAATGTAGTTGGATCATTTAATCGATGTACTGAGCTTTTCAAGTTGAGGAGATGAGGACATATAGTAGCACTAGTATATATGTGAAGCTATCTAGAAGGTTAGACAAACTCTAGATGATTTTAAGGTGAACCATTTTCATACCACATTAAGAAATAGAGCTCTTTGGTGGTTTTTTAATGGTCATCAGCAATTCAAGATCCTCCTCTAGATACAATTGGACAATAATTCATTAACGAATTCAAAATACCTTAGACTGAGCAATAGGGCTTGGCTGAGTTGTGGGAAATTAAGCAGCAGGAAGGAGAAACTACATGGGAATGTAAGCATCCATTCAAGGATGTTGTTAGCAAGTTGAATTATCCTATTCATCCATACCACCAAAAGGATTGGTTCATCAAAACATAGTTTTCACTGACGAGAATTATTTTAATGCAATAGAAGATTGATAATATACATTATGCATTAGAGCAGGATATGAAGATAGAGGCAATGGTGGGGTATTCTCATGATTTTACAACAATTTATGCTTCTGGTGATCCTAATATAATTGGCATAAAACATCAAATTGTTGATTTCACTAAAAGGCTGAAATATATGAATATTTCCCTACTTAGTCATCTCTAAGTGTGGTGTACCATCTTCCATACTAAAGGGCATCATGCTACGGAATTCCCAAGGTCACAAAGTGTAGTACCTCCTCCACCACATGTCGGACCTTCTGGAGGAGCTATGCAAGTCTCAAAAATCTTTCCTTTCTAAGGACATACCCAATACCATGCATTTCCTAATCAACAAGGTAAATATGCTAATGAAAATTGTGAAATATGTCATATTTATGGTCATTCTCCTCGAATTTTTCGTGTGTTACAAAAATATTCAAATGTCAACAATAATATGTTATGTGAGTATTTTTGGTTTCCCGCTCATCATCTAGACCAGTGAAAAGCCTTGGATGCTCTGACTAATTAGCAATACTTCTACAATTTAGTTCTCCAAGAATCTTAAATTCGTGATCAAACAAAACATATCAACACAAAGTATCCTTTGATTTGACATCATGTAGAGGGCAAGGTTATTCATCTAGTGTAAATTTCATACATCTTCACCAAAGAAATTAGAAGGGAAATATTTGAAAGATAAAGAATGATGCTTAGTCTCGCAACACCCTTTTAAATTAAGGGGGAAACATTGGACACTTAATCATTAGGGATTGGGTGAGAAATTTGTAAATATGTAAATTAGGGAAAATTGAAGAGATAGAATAGGAAGAAACCTTATAATATGAATCCCAAAGGACACACCTCCTCTTGCTATATAATCATGTTTACAATAATGAAATGCACAGTTAAGGAGTCATTCCTTGGCATGAGAACTAAATACCACTTATCAATAGAGTTTAAAATTTTATGGACTTTATTTTTTAATCATTACTTTTATTGTTGAATAGTTTTAATGTTGATGTTGCATCGAATAAGACTTTCCTATGGGATGTTGTTATTATGATGGAAAAAAATTATTTAGGATACTTTTTATTTTTTCAGAGAGGTAACTTTTTTGGGGCAATGTTTGAATCTAAAACTTGATGGCACTAAACTTCCGACAAAGTAACTAATTTACATTTCAAAATGATTTCATTAATACTATATAAAATATCTTGAACTCGATTTAATTTAATTCTTGATTTGAAGCATCTAACAATGTTTAACGAAAATATTACTTGTATTTGCTCATATCCATAGAATTTTTTAACAGAGAGAAAGATACCCAAAATGCACTAGTTTCTCTCATTTTGGCAAATATCATAAACATAAAATAACCCATATTAATTTGATGTTTCAAACCTGGATATGGATATTGATAAAGAATCTTTCTTCTTTTTTATTTTGATTTCATATTATCATAAATATAAAACATAGTTGTATAATAATATTGATTCAATGTTTCTTATTAAATTTCAAAAACTATAGTTTATATCACAAGAAGCATCCACATAATTCTTGCTCCATTAGATTTCATACCTAATTTTTTCGTATGAAAAAACATTCATATTAAAGATACATCTTGTGGTATAGGGCCTCATAACTTGCTTCTAAATTTAACACATATATTGTAAAAGGTCAAAGCTTTTATTTGTGATACAAGAAACTCGTGAATATGACCTCAAATGGTTTAGGCCCAAAAATACATGTGTACAACACCTACTACAACAAACAAGATGACTTCTTAATCATTTCTAAAGGAAAATGACCTCATGAAGTTGGGTTTTTGATCCTTTTTAAGGAGAAAATGCCACACCAAAAGATTGAGAGTGTGATTCTAGACTTATCAACTTCCAATGTGCTTAAACAAAACTTAATATAAGCTATAAGTGATTTATGAAAATTGCACACAATGATTGAATTCACTCAAAAATGTGTAATGCATAAAACTTAGTATAGTAAGTATACTTTTCCTATGTCATGTAAAAACAAAATTCTATGTTTTGCATTAAATTTAAATTGATTTTGTATTGAGTAAACATCTTCTTCACCTTATAATCAAAGTGCAGAATCAAATAAAGTATGGCAAAGCTTTCACAAGCATACCATCCACCGAAGTATTTTATGAAACAATGTCACCTTTGATAAGTTTGTAATTGACCAATACAGTGCATAAAATAATATAACTCATAATCTTAATCAAAATTAAATTGATTAGTATTTAATGAACATTTTCCTTATATTATAACTCAAATACATTATCAAATTAAATTGAACAATGTGTTACATAGAATCTATCATAATATTTTAAATTTTGTTGATAGATATAAAATAATTTCTCTTCGACAAACATAGAAGCCAAGAACTCACTGAGAATGGCTTATTCAATAGTAATTTAAAAAAGCCAAATTGCATAGAGTTTTATTTATTTATTTATTCAAAATAGATTCAACAATGCATTCATAGGAAAACATTATGGCCTTGCTTCGGAAAGGCATCCTTATTTCCAATGTCCATTTTGGAAATATCTCCAAATTTAATTAATAGGAAGAATTGGTCTCATTCTTCTTTGTTGAATTATAAAATATTCTTAAAACTTACTATCAAAATAAATTCAATAAAATATAATTACAAATCCAAATCAATGGCAAGAACAATCAATGAATAGGACACATGAAACATGTAGTATAGACTTTTATTAATTTATTAAAAAATGTCTTAACAAGGTTGGGAAAGATTGCCAATACCAACTTCATAGTAAAGTAATATGGCAACTTCTAGGAAGCAAAGGACAAAGAATGGCGAGCAACAATCCAATTAGCCTGGAATTTCATTTATTTATTAAATATCACTTATTAATAGAAATTTTATAAATTTATGTACCAATATTTATAATTAATAAATTATACTTTATTATAAATTTAAAGTTGAATAGAATGAAATTTTCTATAACATGTTATTAATAACAAAAAAAATTTATTTTAAATAATTTATTACTTTCCATAAAAAGTTTTAAAGTAAACTTTTGATCAAAGATTATTATAACAAACTAACCTAATGACCTAATTCAGGTTCAGAATGTTAGTGTAATTTTTTTTATGAAATATCTAATACTTAATTTTATTATTTGTGTGAAAGATGCAGTTGTCTATAATGCTACTTTTTGGAGATTCCGGTGGCTTTTCTGGTCAAAATCCAGCAGCAATTTATTGGAATAGCAAGTTTGATAGCTAGTTTCTGCACAATCAAAATCAAAGCGTCCCAGGGGTTTTTCACGGTGCTGAATCCAAATATGCAGTTAAAAAACCATTTTAACTGCAACAAATCAAGATTTAACCTCAATTTCTTCCCCGGGATTCGGTCAACTCCGTGAAAGATTAGATTATCTTTAAAATAATAATATTTGACTTTTTGGATATATATATACTCTTGATATCGTTTTCATACAGATATCACGAACATAAATAAAATTCATTACAACCTGGATATGGATATGGACTCTTTTTTCTTTTCGTATTTGCTGTCATACGTGTTTTTATATCATAAATATAAAACAATTATATTTGTTGCAGGTTTCGTATTAAAAGATGTGCTCGGAAGCAGCTACTAATTGATACCTTGAGTTTGTTAATGGGTGCCTGTTAATGGGAAGCAGAATTTTAGTGGCTTCGTTCGGGGTTGCTGGTATTGCAGGATTTCGCCTTCCCAGCTTAGTGTTCTTATTGGCGACAATTTCGTGATAAATTGGCGAGAGTGTTGGGTGACATGGCAGTTCTCAGTAATGTAAGTATCAATATATTCACAGTTGACTGTAACGCCAATGATAAACCCATCATAAATTTGGGCACTTCTCTAACTTCCTTTACCCAAGCAATCTATGACTAGATTGCAGCTGAATTTGCTTCTCAAATTGGATATCTAAAAACTCCTCAAGCTGAGGCCACGATTGGCGCAACAAGGAGCTCGATATCCAATCTGAGAAGCAAATTCAGCTGCAATCTGGTCATAGGCTACCTGGGAAAGTTAGTTAGAAAAGTGCCCGAAATCTTTGATGTTTCCACCATTGCCATTACTGTCAAATTTGGATATACTGGAGGGCAAGGAATATTCAATGTGTCTGGTGCAGCGAAAGGAAATATTCAATTCCCCGAATTCGCATTCTTTGGGTCAGATACGGTATCGCCTCAGGACAGTTATGTCGCCCCGATGAGCAGTTCTGACACTTACTGGTTCATATTTTCTAGTGTCTGTATTTCCTTTTGGTATGCTTTTCGCGTGGTTTTATCCAACATTCGAATAAGCATCTCCAAACTCCTAAATATTTTTGTTTTTACCTATGAAGAGTACAATAAATTCGTCGAGATCTAGCTTATATAGCTTCATGTAATTATATATAGCTCTATGTAGATGTAACTCTATCATATAATATCATCAAGTTTATTTCTTTCAATCAGTTGATATCTCTAAAATTAAGGTGAAAACTAAAGATTTTTTCATTCGTAGATATTGATTTTATTATTATTACTATTTTTCAGTTTGTGAAAGTATGATTTTATTATCTTAAATGTAATAGTTTTTTAGTACAAGAAAGGGAAAACAAATAGTATGTTTATATACAAATATATTTTGTAAATAGCATGCATGCATTTCAACAGGAGAGCTATCAAGCTCGTAGGTTTAAATTTTTTAAGATTCAAATCTTTTTTTGAGTGCAAAACATAATGAAAGGTTTGGACATTAGAGATTTGATTCTTGTTGGATCTTAGTAGATCTAAAGTTAAGATGGGTCTTTGTTAGTTTTTAGCAACACACCAACTAAATGTTTTAACTATAGTAATTTTATTTTTATTTTTCACTTGTTTTATACCAACATAGATCCATCTTATCACTGGATCTACCAAGAGCAGTATCAAAAGAGCAATCAAATCTATTGAGATGTGAAAACCCTAATGAAAAGTAAACTTCATATTAAGGTATCAAAAGAGCAATCAAATCTATTGAGATGTGAAAAACCTGAGGAAAAGTAAACTTCATATTAATGTAACACCCCAAATGACATTGAATTAATGACATTTACATTACTGAATTACATGACCATAGCGATTGAGCATGTGGAAGCCAGTGGAACTTTTGTTTAAATATTTAATTATGCAATAATATTATTTGGTTATGAAATCTTGGAATTCATGAGGGATGACCTCTAATGAATTCCAACCTCCATAGAGTTACAACGGTTACCCCTTCATTCCCTAGAGATAAGAAGGTTCTCAGTGGGAAGAAGGGAGTTCGGATTTTATTTTCTTTTTCTGGTTCCTAAGGAAACAAAAGGGAACGATATGTAATTTGGCAAGACATTGCCAAGGAGGAAATCTTGAGCTGGATTGGAGCTAGTGGAGAACTCGTGTACAAGCAGAGGGTATTAGATTGGACAGAGGTCTTGATGTTTAATATCTGACTGTACTTCTACATTGTTGTTTATTGTTCTAAAGCGGGAGCTCGAGCGAAGGAGTGGGCATAATTTCCCTTATCAAGATCAGGAGGAATAGGTTCAACCCTGTGGAATTCGTGGGATTCATGATTAATTAGATAAGTAACTATGTGAATTATGTGAATTGTTTTAAATTTAATTTCTATAGGCAAGGTAAAAGTTGCGCTTTCCTTCTATCTGTACACAAATGACTTCAAGAGAAACCAGACTTTGTTTAATGAGATATGGTGATTGAACATTTTTATGTCTGTAATTGAAAGAATGAAAAATTTTATAAGTCCTTTTACCATCTTGTGATAAGGGTATAGGGTCACATAGTTCTCTAAACTAGGGAAGGTATTAACAGGGATAGACTAAACAATATACACTATGTGACATGATGGAGGGCTAGTTTTGCTATAATATTATTTTTGTAGAACAAAAACCTCCCCTGGGGAGACCATGAATGAGACCCTAAAGGTTAAAGAGAAATCTAAGTAGATTGGTTAAATAAAGTCAAGAGTAAACAAATTGTTAACCCTTACAAAGCCATGGTTGACCAAGAGAAGTTGTTGTTACAGCACATGGGTCAACAGAGGTAATGTTCTCGTAATTTGGGTTAATTTGTCAAATGGAAATTGTAAAGTTAATTAAAACTTAGTGTACAACATACGAATTTAGATTCCCTATGGATAGGCTGAGGAAGTTTAGACCTTGGCCACCAAAGAAACCAGAGGCCCTATCTGATCTCCCTTGGCCTGTGATAATAAATCCCCTATTAAATTAAAACATATAAGGAAACCTATAAAGAGTACAGAAAGAGGATACATCTAAGAGCATACATCTATAGGTGCAAGTAACATAAATATCAAATTGGAAAGTAGGATGAAGTCGAAACCCTAACTGAAACGAAATTAAATTCTAAGAGTACATCATCAAAATATATTTTATGCAACTTGTAAACAATTATATGTGCAAATTCTAACATTAAATATCAAGAGTTACAACATCCAAGTAATTCCCTTATCGAGACAATCTCGGAAACTAAGATTATCGAAATCCATAACCTAATTCAAGGGTAAACCAAAAAGACAACACAAGAAGACCAAAAATAACAGAATAATTCCACCATTAACAGGGCCATTGGCCATTAAATGTCCAAAATGAGGATTATCTATTAAAAGAAAAATAGTCGTAGTCAAATTCACTGAGAGGAAAGGCTGATAAATCAAGCACCTGAGCAAGTAGAAGGATATAATGTTGTTGGGGAACTTGATGCCTTTTCCATGTGGCTGACACTGTGATGGCTTGTAATGAGAAACCAAGGGTTTTCCATAAGAAATAAATCAAACAACAAACTGTGCCTGTGGGATTTTAGGCCATGGAAATACATTGCAAACCATTGTATAAAAAAAACACATACAAATTTCCCCTAACCACTAGCCTAACCCTATGGAGAGAAGACTGCAACGGGCACATATGAGCAGGTAAGAGTTGGCAGTGCGGAGTCTGCAGTTAACCGTTGGTCATAACTGCAGCAACAAAAGGCATATGACTAGGTTGCAGGTAAGCCATTGGGCTTTACAAACCATCCAGCCTAACCACGTGGAGATTATAGTTAAACCATCACATGTGAACACATTCGACCAACAGCTAAACCTCACCGGGACCGCGAAGTGGGGAGGTGGTTAGGCTAACCATGGAGCAGTTGTCACATGCAGAGTTAGACAACTGCATCGGTAGCTGAAACCACTGGGGCTAAAGGTCACCGTGGCCCTTTGTGGCTTGACCACGGGCTATTCACATGGGTGGTTGATAACTCTACATATTCAACCTAACCGCCAATGGCCAGTTCTATTATAAAGTCATTTTTGGGTTTTTAAATGAATGTTTGGTGCTAGTTTAATGCAAGGGCCTTGTAACCAACTCGTAAGGTGTCCTTTTGTCATTAGACTGAACCCTAACTTCATTGTTCATGCCAATCTTGGCTTGGGAAACCTCAGATGTACCTGAAACCCTTTAAATGTACCATTTTTTTGATGAAGAAGACATTAGTGGTTTTAGAGTTTGTAGGTAGATTCTGGAGGTTGTAGCCAATTTTTCTTTTCAGTGTAACAAGAGCATCAGGAGTCGGAATTGGGAACCATGACGAGCATTGGAAAGCTAATTCAGAGAGGTTTCTTGTCACAATGACTAGAAGTGCTTGCATGTACAATTAGTCTGGTTAATTTTCTATGTAATCGACCTCCTCGGATTCAATCCTAATAAAGTAGTTGCCCATCTTGAAAGCAGACCCAAAGACGTAGTCCATCACGGACGAACTCTGTAATCAATCTTGCTGTCTAGTATCAATTTTTTTTGTTGCATTTCACTTTTGTTTACATCTTTCTTATGTTTCCCATCTATCAGAAAGTCTTTACTTTTCAATCGATTCTCACAGTTAAATAACTTTAAGTTAACGTTCGGTTCACTATTGGAATTAATCAATTCCACTTCAATTTAACATATGATTCTTTCAGATCATATAATTTGGTATCAGAGTAGGTTGCATTTGTAGAATTTTTCCAGTGAATGTTAACGAAGTCAAAGTCACAACGTGGAAAAGGAATTCTCGAGGAGATTGATCTAGAGATTGGAAAGAGAAGAGTTGCTCATAAGTCGATCATGGCAGGATCTAATGCAGGTGAAACTCTTGAAACTAAGATGAGTGAGGAAAAGTTTCAACAAGCATTCTTGAGCATGCATCAAATTTTGGTAGAACTCTACGAAGATAAGAAGGTGAGAGATGCAAATTCTTCTAAAAAGACATCAAAGAAGGACAAAGGTAAATGCAAGGCTGATAAACTCCCTTCACCTCCATCATCTCCATCGTCATCTTCTTTTTCTTCTTCTTCCAGTGTAGAATCTGAAACAAAAAAGAAACCTAAGAAAACATCTCTTTTGAAACTTGATGTAAAATTTGAGATACCTATTTATGATGGAGAAATGAATCCTGAAAAGTTAGATAACTGGATTAAGCAGTTAGAAGTGTATTGTTGTATTCAGAACATTTCTGACAGTAAAGAAAAAAATTAGTTATCTACACTTAGAATGGGGGGAACAATTTTAATCTGGCGGGAAAGTAAAATTCAGATAGATGCAAAGCAGAAAGGTAAAGTCATCTCTTCATGGTCTAAGTTTTCAAAAGCTCTTAGGAAACAATTCTATCCTTTAGGATACATGCAACAAGCTGTTATTGATTGGAAGCACTTGAGGCAAGGTAAAGGGTAGAGTGTTCAGGATTTTACTTAGGAGTTCAGAAAGAAAGCATTAGCGCTTGGTATTTCATTGGATACACGTGAAAATTTGTTAAAATAAATTGGCAGTTTACATTCATATTTGCAACATACAATATTGATGTTTAATCCTGATGATTTTGATGAAGTGTGTGTTCAAGCCATACATATTGAATCGGGTGGCAGGCCATTCAAGTTTTCACTGCAATCATCCAAAGAGTTGGAAATCAAGAATTCCAATGACAGTAAGAGGAAGAACAATTCTAAGGGAAATAAATTAGTGACAACTTAGAAGGAAAAACCTACTTGTTCTCATTGCCAGAGAATCGATCGTGATGAATCTAGGTGTTGGAAATTTCATCCAGAACTTAAATCAAAGAAATTCATTAAGGAGAAGGATGAAAAGAAAGAAAATGCAGCAATCCAACAATATCTAGGCTCGGATTCACGTGATGAAAGGAGGATAACTGCCATAGTTTCGACAAGTAAAAATTCTAACACTAGTTCAAGTTTTAATAATATTGTATATTCATCAAACATAAATCCTTCAAATGAGGATAAAAGAGTTGAACTTTTCAACATAAGGATAACTTCTAAGCACACAAAAATAGATACAATGTTTGACAGTGGATCACAGGTTAATTTAATATCTGAATATTTAGTTAAGAACTTGGGTTTGGAGACACATAATCATCCAAGACCTTACCCATTAGGATGGCTAAATAAATCAACTTAGATAAAAGTCACAAAACAATGTCAATTAAGATTTTCCATTACAGCTAATTACATTGATGAAGTGGAATTAGATGTGGTTCCAGTAGACATAAGTGGAGTTGTCATAGGAATTCATTATCTTTATGATCATGATGCCATATTTTATAGGAGAGAGCATAAATATCACCTTAAGAAAGATGGGTTTGAATTTGTTGTCAGAGCACATAAAAGTAAAACTCACTTGAATTTAGTTGTTGCTAATAAGATGAAGTGATTAATAAGTTCAAATAATAGATTTGTACTCATGTGTGTAAAAGAAAAACATAAGGATCTAAGGAATACTTGTTTAAGTTGTGAGTCTCGGTTTAAAGATAGTTTGATTGAAGAGGTAGAAACTTTTTCAGTTATATTTAAAGAAACCAAACATCTTACTCATAAGCAAGGAATACAACATGAATTACAGCTGATGCCCAAAGCTCCTCTTCCTAATGTCAGAATGAATCAATTCAGTCCAAGTTTGGAATTTATCAGTTACAAGGATGCAGGTCAGTATTGGGGAAAGTCAGTATTATATTTCTCTTGTATTGTGTCACCATTTCATGTTTCAAACAATTTGGAAGATTATTTTCAAGTGGAGAGGAAGACCATTTTCTTTTATGTCAAAGCCTTTTCTAAAGCAATGTCAAAGTATCTAGTACATCTAAGGGAAACTTATGCATCAAGGGAAAGTGCTAATAAATGGACACATCATTTAATGAATGAAGAAATAGTGATTCAAATAAATCATCTGACATTTCAATACTTTCAAAATCAAACTAAGTTGAAACAATTTTCACCGTACAATTTGATGAGTTTATTGCACCAAGTTTATGCATCAAGGGAAAGTGTTAATCAACAGAAACATCATTTAATGAATGAAGAAATGATGATTCAAATAAATCATCCGACATTTCAATACTTTCAAAATCAAACCAAGTTGCAACAATTTTCACCATACAATTTGATGAGTTTATTGCAGCAAGTTCACTTAGTACTCAAGAATCACGAAAGTATATCAAATCAAGTAGGTGGTGTGATGTCCAAAATTTCTTTGAATGTATTTGTTATTCTACAATATAAACTATTAATACATGTCAATAGTATTGAACAATATCATATAGAGACTATTTTCAAAGATTTGTATGAATCACCAATTCATGTTACTTCATGGAAATAAGTCAATTGCCATGTTCATAACAGGTTATCTAATCATCATCGCAAGTTATGAATACTGCAAATGGATGGAACAGTTCACAGATTCAAAATGTGCCATGATCAACATCATTAGGGTCATCACTTTCAGGTTGTTGATCAAACATATTGGTACATCATCAAGGCAAGGTGGAGAGTGAAGGAGCTATACCCTCACCTGCTATTTGTCTAGTCAAACTTTTGTGGTCCAAAAGATTTCAAGTGGAGAGGATTGATCCATGAGGATCTTGTCAATCCAACATTAGTGGAGTCTTCAGTGGTTCAAAGTCAAAGTGATCTTCAAATGATCATGGTCAATGATGTCTTGAACTTTATCAACTTCGCCAGTATTCATCATTAGCATTCAGTGTCCGGTGTCTTCAATTTCGACAGTGATGATTATGGTTCAGGTTGTCTAGTGTTGGTTTCAGTTCTGTCGATGATGTCAATGGTTGATATGGTTTTCATGGTGTTCAAAGGATATGGTTTTTTACCTGGTTTTCAACATGTGTTTGTCATCAATTCCGCCAGGGTTTGGTTGTCGACATGTTTTTGTTGTCAATTCCGTCGTGGTTTGGTTGTCGACATGTGTTTGTCATCATGAGACAGTGAAATATCGAATTGTGATGAAGATGTGTTGTAAAAGGGTTTTTAGAACAAAGAGTGTAAAAGTATAAAATCTTAAAACCTAAATATATGTATTAAAATGCATTAAAACCTAAGTCTAAAACACATTCGAGGCATGGCAATACATTGCAAACCATTGTATAAACAAAACACATGCAAATTGCCCCTAACTGCTGGCCTAACCGTGCGAGGAGAAGACCACAGCAGGCACATATGAGCAAGTAAGAGTTGACAGGGTGGAGTTTGCAACCGCAACAACAAAAAGCACGTGATTAGGTTGCAAGTAAGTCATCGTAGTTTACAAACCATCCAACCTGACCATGTAGAGATTATAGTTAAACCATCGCATGTGAACACATTCGACCAATGGCTAAGCCTCATCGGGGCCGCAAAGTGGGGAGGCGGTTAGGCTAACCATGGAGCAGTTGTCACATGCAGAGTTAGACAGCGGCATCGATAGCCGGAATTGCTGGAAATAAAGGTCACCATGGCCCTTTGTGGCTTGACCACGGGCTATTCAGATGTGTGGTTAACAAATCCGCACAATCAACTTGACCGCCAGCAGCTATTTGCTATTATAGAGTCATTTTTTGGGTTTTTAAATCAATTTTTGGTGTTAGTTTAATGCAAGGGCCTTGTAACCAACTCCTAAAGTGGCATTTTGTCATTAGACCAAACCCTAACTTCAGTATTCATGCCAATATTGGTTGGGGAAACCTCAAATGTACCTAAAACCATTTAAATGCACCATTTTGTTCATGAAGAAGACATTAATGGTTTTAGAGTTTGTATGCAAATTCTGGTGGTTATAGTCAGTTTTTGTTTTCAATGTAACAGGAGCATCAGGAGTCAGAATTGGGAACCATGATAGGCGTTGGAAATCTAATTTAGAGAGATTTCTTGTGACAATGACCAGAAGTGCTTGCATTCACAATTAGTCTAGTTAATTTTTTGTGTAATCAGCCTCCTTGGATTCAATCCTAATAAAGTGGTCACCCATCATGAAAGCGGACCCAGAGACGAAGTCCATCAGGGACAAACTCTATAATCAATCTTGTTGTCTAGTATCACTATGTTTTTACTGCTATTCACTTATGTTTACATCTTGCTTATGTTTCTCATCTGCCGTAAAGTCTTTCATTTTCAATAGATTCTCATAGTTAAATCAATTTAAGTTAACATTCGGTTCACTATTGGCATTAATCAATTCTATTTCAGTTTATCATATGATTCTTTCAAATCAATAATAAACAAATAAAATATGTGTAAGATAAGATAAATCAGTCAATTTCACCCCGCATAATGACCTGGATGATTGGGCATTGGATATGAGCCAACTTAATCCTTTCATGATGAGGAGGAAGAGAACAAGTGATAAGGGACACCCTTGTCTGAGGCCTCACTCAACATGGAAAAAATTGAATGCAACCCCATTGAGAATGCTATAGGATGCAGAAGTGAAGCAACACATGATCCATTTTATGAAAGAGTGAGGAAAGCCAATGTGGGTTAGAATAAGTTGAAGGTATGTCCATCATGCTTTGTCAAAGGCTTTTGAGAGATCAATTTTAAGAATGATCCTTTTAAGTTTGTTGAGTTTAATAGAGTGAAGGCCTTCTTGAGAAGTGCTAATGGCTTCATGGATCTATCTATGAATTGAGGAATGCAAATTGTTCCTTGGATATATGCATGGATACGATGGGATTGATACAAATAGCTATGTTTTTTAATATGTAGTTTCATAAGGATATAGGATGATAGCCATCAAATTTTTGGGGATTATCAGCCTTGGGGATGAGTGCAATAAATTTAGAGTTGAATCCATAATACATCTTCCTAAACAATCTGTGTTCCTCTATTGCCAGTAGGAGGTTCTTACCAATAAAGTAAAAATAGGTAAGATAAAATTCAATAGGCCATCCATCTGATCTAGGGATTTTGTCTTTTTTGAACCACTTTAGAACAAATTCAATTTCCCCTAGAGAGATCGGTTTGTTCAAGTTGTCCACATCATCCTCATTCACAATCGAGGAATTGTCCTGGAAATGTGAAGAACTTTTGCTATAGTTGCTTCTTGTGGAGCTCTGAACAATTGGGAGAAGTGTTTAGTGCCCATGTTCGCAAGGTGACTGAAATTGTTGGCCTCCTTGCCATTTTGATCCCTTAATTTCCAAATCGTATTAGTTAATTTTCTCTACCTGGCACATTGTTGGAAGAATTTAGTATTGTAATCCCCGGTCTGAAGCTAAATAGGTCTAATTTTTAATCTCCAAGCTGCCTCTATTTGTGTTAATATTTTGATATTTTCTGCTTTCAAACCAATAATATGATCCTTCCTTTCAATGGTTATATAACCTGAATTGCTAATGTCCTCCATCACTGCAATTTCAACTTCAATCTTCAATAGAGTAGCTTCATCCCTTTTGTTTTTTCCCTTTTCCCATATAATGGTCCTGTGCTTGATCCGAGACAAGTTTCTTGATATGACTGCAGTCGGTGAAGAGTTGGAATCTTGGCAATAGTGGATCCATGATTCCTTAACAATATTATGTAATTCAGTCTCCTCAAACCAAGCTGAGTTGAATTTAAAAGGCTTATTTGGCTTACAATTTGGGTTCATGACTTCAAAGAATATTTGGAAGTGATAAAAAATACCCCTAGATCCCACCCATTGTCTTATTTTGTCCAATCGATCCACCAACTGCGCTTTAATGATAAATTGGTCCAATCTTCAGGTTATTGCATCATCCTCGATTCACCTATTGTGCCAAGTGGAAAGAATTTTGGCCATGTCTATATTCACGAGACTATGTGAGGCTAATAGGTGCTCAAAGTAGTCAGTCAAGGGGTCAGTATGAGCTCGTGAGCCCCATGATTCAGCATGTCCCAATGAGAAGTTCAAATCTCCACCAATGATGATATTGCCCTTATTCATAAATGATGAAGCCATCAATTTATCCCAGAAGCCTACATGGTTGTGACATGGCCCATATATATTAATCAAGCGGAGTGGGGTGTCAAGTTTAACATATATGATGTCTACTCCCAATAAGCCTTCATATTCCCAAATGTTTTCAGTCTTAATAGTCTTGTTATTGAAGCCAAGAGCACATCCCCCCGATCATCATCTCACATCAAGGGTATGAAAGGTCCAGCCAGGTAGGATGGATGTAATAATAGTGTTGATTGCATCTCCATCTCTCCATGTCTCTTATAGGAATCTTACATCTAACATTTCAGATTCGAAAAGTCTCCTTAGGACCAATTTTTTGGTTAGGCTGGCAAAACCCCAGTAGTTGAAAGATAGGCACTTCATGTGGTAATAAATTCAAGGTGGCATTATGCTCTAAGAACCCAATCAATGGAGTTTTGAATTCCAGTCGCCACCTCAATCCATGCTCGCTAGATAGCCTTGGATATGTAGGATTGCCTCCCCCTAGGTATTTTCTGAGGTTTAAGGGGGGTCGTCACCCAAGCCATAGGTAAGTTGAGGCTTGGGGTAGGTGAGGGATCTAATATTATATCTATGTTGGGAGCTATTACTTGATGATTCGGCCCATACAATTTGAGAGGAGAGGGCACCCTCCATAGTTGTACGGTCAGTAGCTGGGTTGGTGGGGGGGGGGCAGTGCGACAAGACAAGTGATGGGAATCAAATTGCATGCAGATAAACCAAAACCTGATGCAACAATAGATAAACTGGCATATACAGAATTTAAAAAATGACAAGATATGGGAGGAGAGGATGAGAGTGTAATATCTGGTATCAGACCAATTATAGAAGAGTGAGATCTTGTGACCCATGTTGAATAAGGTCGAGCATCTCATTGTTGAGGAGTCTTCCCAATATCCCTCTGTCACCTCACGGGTTCTGTTGATTCATTATGTGCAAGGGTCAATCCAATATCTGTTTGATTTTGCATGCCCATAGTCGCTTGTCTCTTGGGAGAATTGATCTTTATAGATGTGATCAATAGGCAGTCCTTGTATAAATGTAAAGCTTCATGGCACCACCTACACTGGAATGGAACCCTCTCATAATCTAAGATCTTCCATTGGATAAACTCACGATATTGCAAACAAAGACTTTACATGAGTCCTTCTCTAGTATCCAAGTGTACTAGTATTCTGGTGATGGTGATGTTTCCGAATTCAATGTGTGATTTTTCATGATCTAGGTATACCCCTAGATCATCCACAATACACCTGAATACATCCTCCTACCATAATTGAAGAGGTAGTCTTGGCAGTCTAACCCATACTAGTCCTGCCCCCAATTTCTCTTTGTCAGGATCAAATAGTGGCGACCATCGCTTTAGTAGAACCAAGGTCATCTCAATGTGCTAGAACTTGGACAGTACCAAATTTTCTTGGTCGAGGTTTGTGAATATGAGGGAAAACCATCCTTGCATCATGGTCAATACTGCCAGAAATTTCATCAAAATGTGTTCCCAAATTTCCATGATCCATCATTTTAGCATTACCATGGAATAGTTACAGACTCTGACTTTGCCGAAAATCACTGTGTTGTCTGTGTCTTCTACCTTCGCCATGCTTATGCCTTCTCCAAATACTAGCAGTCTTCCATGCTCCCTCACCTTGGTACATTTTGAATTTTTGCCACCTGTTCTTTCGGGTTATTTCCGAAGTATTTTCAGGTGCCTCTCGTTAGTTATCATCCGATTTTGATACCCTATTTTCTTCTTGGGACAGTATTTGGTAGGATATACCCTCGAAACATCCAAAGGTTCAGACTATGTGTTGTGGATGAGAAATCCTTGGTTCAGCACCGAGTTTGCTAGATATGTTAAGCCCTAGGTTCTTGAGCCCAAATGTAGTTGCGCCGGGATTGATTAAACCCCCACCTTCCATGGATGTTTCTCTAGGTCTAGATGTTTGATATGCAATTTGTTCGAATTCCCAATATTGTAGCTCAGAAAGAGACGATATCTTGAGTACGGTTGGGGTTGTTCATCTTTTACATTGTAATTGAAAGGCACCATGTGTCCATCGTGGAAGACTTGATTTTTTTATACATGATTTTTTTTTTTAGTTTTGGAGTGGCCAAATGAAAAATCAATAACATAAAATATACAAGATGATTTTTTTTTTCAAAAAATACCACTATTTTTATTTATGAGACCTCATCAAAAGGGTTTTGTTGGCTTTTAAAATTATTTAAATAGTAGAAAAAGAATTGTACATGAACATGTGTGTGAAAAATGCAATTCAAATATTAGTTCACTAACTTCAAAAAATAAAAATAAAAATAAAAATTGCATAAAAAAATATAAAGTTTCAATATGCATAAGTTAGTTCTATTTGTTTATTTCATGCTTAATATATATATATATATATATATATATATATATATATATATATATATATAATATATATATATATATATATATATATATATATATATATGACTAATTTATTGCACATGAATACACACATACCTATTAAGATGTGCAAAAAATTGCAATGACAAGAATTTAGTTTAGTGGAAAATTGACAGATTATATGACACTAAATGTTTTTGAAAAACATATTATTAGCACAACAAAATAATTCTCCACAAATTTTCTTTTTACTCCAAATCAAAATTGACAAATCTTATAAATTTTGAGGGCTTCAATTCTATAAGAGAGTAAAATTTTGAAGTTTTGATGCCACATTTGGCCCAAAAGTGTAAACCAACTTCACATTTTCACCCATACATTCAAGGATTAGGGTAGTGGAAAAGAGACCTTGATTGAGCTCCCTTTTTTAGAACCCCACCAAAAGCAAAAGGTTGTCTAATCGAGCACATAATTAACCACGGGTTACATAGGAGCTCAATCAAGGGTATTTTTCTATAGCTCAACTAAGCAATATTTAAGCACTAAAATGTTTGACCCAGGGCTAAAATATTACTTGATTGAGTGTTTAAAAAACACTTGCAATTCAGCTTTGTTTTTGTGCTTTACCCCTTGTGTGCTTGCTGAAAAGTGTAACCCGCATCTGTCGGTTCACCATTTTGTATAAAAAAAAATAATATTAAAGATCCTGCATTTTGTGGTGCAGGGCCTCATAGCTAGCTTATAAATTAAACACATATGTTTTAAAAGGTCAAAGCTTTGGTTTATGATACAAGAAACTCATGAATATCACCCCAAATGGTTTAGGCCAAAAAGACATGTACAAAACCTACTACAAGAAGTTCACTTCTTAATCATTTCTAAAGGAAATAAATTCATGAAGATGGGTATTGAATCCCTTTTAAGGAGAAAATACCACACCCAAAGATTGAGAGTGTAATTTTAGACTTATCAACTTCAAAGGTGTCCAAACAAAAGTTAACGTAAATTGTGATTATGAATTATGAAGATTGTGCATATAAATTTGTATTTAGTTAAGAAAACTATGGTATGTGAATCTCATTGACACTTTTTCATCAATAACATTTCCGTGATGAATTCATGTTTGTGGCAATTTGCATACACAATTATGTATAAAAAAAACTAAACTAACACATAAAGTTGGCTTGTTATCTTTAAAAAATGAAAAATTTTGAATATGATTTAAACTTATCCACACCAAACATGTCTAAACAAAACTTAATGCAAGGTACAAATAATTTATGAAAATTTCTCACAAATATTGAAATTACTCAAAAATGTGTAATACATAAAACTTAGTATAGTGAGTTAGTAAATTTTTCCTACCCCGTGTAATAAAATTATATATGTCTTGCATTAAATTTAAATTAATTGTTTAATAAACATCTTCTTCATCTTATAACCTAAGTGCACAATAAAGTAATGTAGGCAAATATTTCATAACCATACCATTGAGCAAAGTATGTCATGGAACAAAATCAAATTTGATAAGTCTATAATTGAAGAATATAATTCATAAAATAATATAATTTATAATCATAATTAAAATTAAATTGATTAGTATTGAATAACATCTTCCTTATCTTATGACCCAAATACAAAGACAAATTAAATTGAAAAATGTGATGTATATAATGATATCATAATATTTTAAAATTTGTTGATGGACATAAAATAATTTCCCTTTCGGAAATGTAAAAGGCAAGAAAACATTAACAATAGCTTATTCAATAGTAATTGAAAAAGGCCAAATTGTATAGATTTTTATTTATATATTTAAAATAGAGTAGAAAGACTATGATGAATTTCCAACACCATCTTCATAGGAAAACAATGTGGTCTTGTTTTACAGGGCATCCTTATTTCCATCGTAGCTTTTAGAAATATCTTGAAATTTGATTAATAATAACCATGGATCTCATTGTTTTTTTCGAATTTCAGAATATTCTTAAAATAAATAATCAAAATAAATTCAATAATAGAAAATTACAAATCTAAATGGAAGAAAAAAACACTCAACCCATGAAACACGTCCCATGTAATTTCATTAATTTATTAAAAATGTACTATCAAGATAGGGACAGATTTCCAATGCCAACCTTATACTAAAACAAATTTATTAAAAATGTACTTTCGAAATAGGGAAAAATTTCCAATGCCAACCCTATACTAAAACATTATGGAAACCTTGAGGAAGCAAGTAGCATACAATGACAGAAGAACTGATCCAATTAGTTTGGACTTTCATTTATTTATTAAAAGTCATTTATCAATAGAGTTTATAATTTTATGGACTTTATTTTTTAATCATTACTATGATATGTTTTTATTAGGATGGAAGAAGATTACTTTAGGATAACTTATTATTTTTCCAAATATGGGAGAGGTAATCATTTTGAGTAATATTTGAATTTAAAATTTGACGGCACTATATTTCAAATAAAGTAACTAACTTACTTTTCATAATGTTACTGTAATATTTTATGAAATATGTGAAACTTAATTTAATTATAATTTTGAAATATTAGACAGTATTTAAAAACATAATATTTGACTTTACTCATATCTATATATTAAAAAAAAAACTTCTTGATTTTACTTTCATAATCTTAAAAAAAAGGAAGAAAATCTTTCCTCTCTCTGTCTTAGAATCATGAAAACATTGAGATTCATATATGGAAACAAAAGTTTGTACTTAGGTCCCTTAGGGAAACATCCCCCCATATGGCTCCCAAATGATTTTGATATCCTTGAACTACATAGGATTCGTTAATCCCTCTAAAAAAGTTTTGATAAAAAGAATGATAATGGTGCATAATCCTCGTGTTATATTTCTTACGAAAAGAATGACGGATGACAAGAAAGTAGAATCTATATTACAAAAGCTTCTCCAGTACCGAGACCTTATTTCATTGGTTTAATTTTTGCATTTGGGAGGGCTTATAATAGGTTGGAATACTCACTCCATGTATCTAAGGTCAATCAAGCCTATTCACTTAGGGCATGCTCTAGACCCATTCTCAACTAATCTTCATATGTCCTTCATATGCTAAAATATCTATAGACCTTATATCGATATGAAAACCTATTGGGAAAATATCTTCAAGATTCACATGGTTTCTCCTTAAAAATAATTTTGGGTGTTTACCTAAATTTTACCCTAATGGAATCTGAGATCTAGAGTGCCTTAGCCACTCGTGATCCCCTTTTTGACTTTCTCATTGAAGGTATGGATGATGTTGGAATTATTAAAATCATACCCCCAGAACTTCAACCTATATAGAGAGATAACTATTTTGGGATGGTTAAACTCTCAAAATTCCTAGAGTGTTTCCTAATTTTTGAATCTCTACTAAATCTCTACCTTAGAATGTGCCAATGGGTTCCTATAGGTGGTGATTTTGATCACAATCTCATCCTCCTTGAATTTGATTCCTCTCCCATAAATATACCCAACTCCTTATCTTAAACCCTTATTAGATTGAAGATCCATCCCTTCATGATGTTATCAAGAAGTTTTGATGCTCCTTCTTCCTTGTTTCCCTAGAATCCCCGTCGATTTAGTTCCAAAGGAACTTTAAAATATCCAAAGGGATTATCTCAAAGTGGGAAAAAAAATAAAAAGGCTCAAGGTACATAATCCCTACTTGATATCAAAGAAAAAATAAATGTTTGTGCTAATGAGAGAACTTTTGAACATGGTTTTATACACCATTGGGAATATATTAGACCTTGAAGCAACAAGAAGGAAAATCCTTCTAGATGAATAAAAGGAGTGGTGAATGAAGAGTATATACCTATCACTTAAAGCTATGGATTAAGATACACGATATTTTCTCAAGATTACAAACCACCAGAAGGCTATAAGAACCATTTGGAAGGTTAAAAGACAAGATGGATCCATAGCCTCCAATTTGAATGACATTTCCTAAAAAGGTTGCAAAAATTATTTTTCATGAAGAAAACAAAGAAAAACTAGAAAAAATCTTAAATATAGTTGGACTCTTCCCCAATTTTTTAAATTAAGAGGAAAATGACAACCTTATGGCTGATATTACAAGACCTACTTGAAAAGGTGTTTCATAGTTTTCAAAAGTGGAATATCGTTGGGTTGAGTGTTCTCCCTATAGCATTATATATAGAATGTTTTGATTTCTTATGAGATGATCTAATAATGGTCATTAAGTTCTCCCACACATTTGGGTAAATATTAAAACCATTCAATGCTACTTTCATTTCCATGATCCTAAAAGTTTACCATCCTAACTCCTTTAATCTCTTAAGACTCATATCATTATGTAACACCATTTACAAAATCATCTACAAAATCATTTCCATCCATTTGAAAGTCGTCCTTTTGGAACAAATTTCCGTTGACAAATTTGAGTTGGCAACAAGAGGTCATATTCTTGAAGTTATCGGTATTACGTAGGAACGCTTCCACTCAATCTACACAAAGCATCAAAATTTTATCTTGTACATAGGGGATCTTTCTAAATCCTCAGATAGAGGTAGTTAGCTTTATACTAGACTTGTCTTTATTCATTTGTGGTTTTGTCACTCCATAAATGTTGCACATAATGTTTTCATTGATGATAATATGTGTCATTGATGTCAAAGGGGATGTCTAAGACAACAACATTGTGATTAATGAATCAAAGAAATTAGCATGAAAACTAGATATCATACATGCCCTCATCAAGTGAAGTCAAAATAGGTGTGAATTTTATTGATTTTTTCACAAGGTTATGATGCCCAAATGAGCCTATGAATAACATGGTTTGTTATTCCTCATCGATACCTTTGCAATGATATGTACCACTCTTAAAATCTCCTCCCAGATGAGAAGTTATGGCCATTTGAAAATAAACACTTATAAAGGGCCAAAACTATATAGTAAAAACCCACTAACATGGATCCTTTGTCCTATCTAATGGAACAAAATATGAAGCTCACATATAAAGAAGAAAATGAATTTTAGGATGCAACTAATTATAGACAAACTATGGGAAGTCTTATCTATCTTTCCACTACTAGACCATACATTCCATTTACTATTGGAATCCTTTTTAGGTTTATGAAAAATCCTTGTCAAGGACATTGGTGTGATGCAAAAAGAGTTCAAAATTACTTGAAATAATCTCAATACTTTGGGCTCAAATATTCATAGGTGTATAGGTTCAGCTTGAATTGGATAATCTAATTCATATTTTGATGGAGATAAGGAGGATGGAGTTTCTACTTCAAGCTATCTTATGAGTCTTGGACACATACATTTAGTTTTAGCAGATTCCACTACAGACAAAGAATATGTAGCAACTACAAAAGCCACCAAGGAGATTGTGTGTATTAGGAATTTTTTTGAATACTTGTAGGAGAAACAAGTGAACTTTACTCCCATTCTGATTAGCAATACTTCTACAATTGAGTTCTCCAAGAATTTTAAATTCATGATCAAACTAAACATATCAACACAAGTTCATTTGATTGGACATCATAGAGGACAAAGACTATTCATCGAGCATAAATTGCATACATCTTCACCGAAGAACTTAGAAGATAAATTTTTGAAAGATAAAGAATGATGCTTTGTATCGCAAACACCCTTTTAATTTGAGGGGGAGATGTTGGACACTTAATCACCAGGGATTGGGTGAGAAATTTGTAAATATGTAAATGAGGAAAATTTGAAGAGTTAGAATGGGTAGAAACCTTGGAATATGAATCCCAAAGGACACACCTCCTCTTTCTATATAATCATGTTTAAATTAATGAAACACACAATTAAAGAGTCATTCCTTGGCATGACAATTAAATATCACTTATCAATAGAGATTAAAAGTTTATGGACTTCAATTTTTAATCATTAGTTTTAGTGTTGAATAGTTTTAATGTTGATGTTGCATCAAATAAGATTTCCCGCGGGATGTTGTTATTATGATGGAAGAAACATTATTTAGGATACGTTTTATTTTTTCAAAGAGGCAATTTTTTTTGGGGAAATGATTGAATCTAAAACTTGATGGCACTAAACTTACACAAAGTAACTAATTTACATTTCAAAATGCTTTCATTAATAATCTATAAAATATCTTGAACTTTATTTAATTTTATTCTTGATTTGAAGCATCTAACTATGTTTTAAAAAAATAATACTTGTCTTTACTCAAATCCATATAATTTTTTAACCTAGAGAAAGATACCCAAAATGCACTAGTTTCTCTCATTTTGGAAAATATCATAAACATAAACAAAACAAAAAAACAAAACCATATCAATTTGATGTTTCAAACTTGGATATGGATATTGATAAATAATTTGTCTTTCTTTTCGATTTTGATTTCATAATATCATAACTATAAAACATTGTTGCATAATAATATTGATTCAATGTTTCTTATTAAATTTCAAAAACTATAATTTATATCACAAGAAGCATCCATATAATTCTTGCTACATTAGATTTTATAACTATTTTTTTCGTATGAAAAAACATTCATATTAATGATACATCTTGTGGTATAGTGCCTCATAACTTGCTTCTAAATTGAACACATATATTCTAAAAGGTCAAATCTTTTATTTATGATACAAGAAACTCATGAATATCACCTCAAATGGTTTAGGCCCAAAAAGACATGCGTACACCACCTACTACAGCAAGATGACTTCTTAATCATTTCTAAAGGAAAATGACCTCATGAAGTTGAGCTTTTGATCATTTTTAAGGAAAAAATGTGACACCAAGAGAGTAAGCGTGATTCTAGACTTATCAACTTCCAATGTGTGCAAACAAAACTTAATGTAAGCTATAAATTATTTATGAAAGTTGCACACAAAGATTGTATTCACTCAAAAATGTGTAATGCATAAAACTTAGTATAGTAAGTATATTTTTCCTATGCCACGTAATAAAATTATCTATGTTTTGCAATAAATTTAAAATGATTTTGTATTGAGTAAACATCTTCTTCATCTTATAATCTAAGTGCATAATCAAATAAAGTATGACAAAGCCTTCACAAGCATACCATCCAGCAAAGTATCTTATGGAACAAAGTCACCTTTGATAAGTTTGTAATTGAACAATACATTTCATAAAATAATATAATTCATAATTTTAATCAAAAGTAAATTGATTAGTATTTAATAAACATTTTCCTTATTTTATTACTCAGATACGTAATCAAATTAAATTGAACAATGTGTTGCATAGAAAGCTATCATAATATTTTAAATTTTGTTGATGGATATAAAATAATTTCTCCTCCACAAACATAGAAGCCAAGAACTCATTGACAATGACCCATGACTCATTCAACAATAATTAAAAAAAAAGCCAAATTGCATAGTGTTTTATTTATTTATTTATTCAAAATAGAGTAGAAAGACTACGATAGATTCAACAATGCCTTCATAGGAAAACATTATGGCCTTGCTTTGGAAAGGCATCCTTATTTCCATTATAGGTTTTGGAAATATCTTGAAATTAAATTAATAGTAAAAATTAGTCTCATTTTCTTTGTTGAATTATAACATATTCTTCAAATTTACTATCAAAATAACTTCAATAAAAAATGATTACATATCCAAATCAATGACAACAACGAACAACACATGGGACACATGGAATAGGTAGCATAGACTTTCCTTAATTTATTAAAAATGTCTTAGCAAGGTTGGGGAAGATTATCAATACCAACTTCATACTAAAGCAATATGGCAACTTCTAAAAAAAAAGGAGCAAGGAATGACAAGAACAACAATCCAATTGACCTAAAAATTTATTTATTTATTAAATATCACTAATCAATAAAAGTTGTCTATGAAATATATTTATTTCACCCTAATATTTTAAAATAATTTATTCCTTTTCTAAAAAAATAAAAAATATATTTTTAAGATAACCTGACATTTAAAGTTTAAATGACACGTAAACTAACATAAATGAGCTAATTGCTTTTCAAAAATAGCTAATTTACTTTTTTCAAAATGTTTACTGTAATTCTTTATGAAATATCTAAAATTGAAGTTATATTTGGTTGAAAAATTAGATGGATCTTTAAATAATAATATTTGACTTTGAAGATACTCTCAAATAATGATATTTGACTTTTTAGATACATATATATATATACTCTCTTGATTTCGTTTTCATACCAATATCACAAACATAAAAAAATTCATTACAACCTGGACATGGAAATGGATACCCGTAAAGACTCTTTTTTCTTTTCGTATTTGCTTTTATACAGGTTTTTTATCATAAATATAAAACAATTATATTTATTCCATGTTTCGTATTAATATTCAATATCACCAATGTCCATTTCAGTCACATTATCCATTGGTAACTTCTTGAATAATTCTCTCGCTACAACTCTCTGCAATATTTTCTAAACATAATGTTCATAACAGTGGAATGTCTATGACTCTTTAGACGAGAAGATCCTTACAAGGGATCAGCGTTGAGAGCCTCTGTAATAGCCTTTTATTATAATAAAGGGAAAATATTATTATAGTTAAGTATCATTTTATTATTTTTAAATGTAATAGCCTTTTAGTATAATAAAGGGAAAATAAGTATTGTATCTATATATAAATATATTTTGTAAATAGGATACATGCATTT